>JAUEJL010083151.1:0-15044 GCA_032274825.1 Drosophyllum lusitanicum
TGCTTTTACAAATCACATGTGATTGTATACTGAATCACTTGTGATTGAATATTAAAACTTCAGGACTATGTTTTTTAGATGGACTTTATTGAACACAACTCATATAAATATATATTAATATTAATTCTTTTAGATGTAGAAATCCAAAAGGCCATAAATGTTTATAAAAAAACGTCTGTTAACGACATTTTCTTAAGCATTACTTAATTACAAAATAAAACAGTTTATAATCCCGTTAGAATTGGGTATAAGTCAAATATAATATGAACACGTATATCTCTACGCGTGGGTTAAAAAAGCAAAAAACAGTTTTTCAAAAGATTTCTAGCTTATAATGAACAAAGAAAAAAGAAATAGAAAACTATCTAAGATGTCGTTTGTTTTTTAAGGGTTTTTTAAGAGATGATTTTGACATCTGAATGTTTAAGTTTATTTGGCTGTTTAATTTTTAGAACATCTAAATGTTTACAGTTATCCGTTTTATAATATTTCATACTCGACTGTTATTTTTCTAATTATTAAATAAAATATTTTAATAACACAAACCAAACCATAATAATATAGTGAATCAAAATCAAAATATATAGAAGAGATATGTGTGATAGCCCTCGGTTGCCGACGGTGATTGTGAGGAGGATGGTGAAGGGTAGTGTACACAGTTTGGAGAAAAATGTCATTGTATGTAGAATAGTGGAGGAGCAGATATTGGTATGAATCAGCTAAGGAGTCCGATTGTTATATGATAATGAAGCATGAAATTCGTTAAGTGGTCATAAGAGGTAATTCTATTTCTAATTCACAAAGGGATTTTAAGAGGTTTTAGATCTTAATAAAGAGTAAAAACAAATAGTTTTCACATCTTAAAATCACTTATTGAATCAGATTAAGATATATTAAGATCTCTTTCAAAAAAGAAAATTTATATTTTCTCATATTAAATCTTCTTACTTCATCCTCCTACTCATTAGATGAGAACATGTGTTCTCTTTTTTCATCCGTTCTCTTAATTTTGATACTTGTTTTGAATTTATAAGTAAAAGAATAAATAAAAATACATTTCTCTTCAAAATAAACAAACGACACCATATGGATTAAAAAGGTACCCTTGCTTATGAATCCAAAAGACCACATCATAATCCATAACTTAACACATCATAATCAAATGCTCAAAACGTCATATTCAAATGAGTAAATTATAAATTTCGTCTTGTGGTTTTTACAAAATTTAAGATTTCATCCATTAGTTTTTAAAAGTATATTAATAGTCATTGTGGTTTATGTTTTATAACAGTTTGGTCCTTTGACCGTTAAAGATAGCAGACTGACTATTAAATTTTTGAAAATGATAATTTTCTCCTTTTCTTACATTACACTTTCAGTGCTTATGCTTTCAATATTTTTGCATTTAAGGCTGTCGATTTTTGGGTCGACACGAACCCAAAACGGGTCAAAAGCGGGTTGACACGAATCGACACGGAAAATTAATGGGTTGGGTTAGGGTCAGCCCGACAACCTAAAAGTGACCCGTATGACCTGTTTAGGGTAAAACCATAACATTATAAAATTTTCTTTAATACTTAAAATTTAAATTTTAAAAAGAAGATTGTGAATTCAAATAAGGGAGTGGCTTCTTAGGGCAATAAAATCTGTCAAACAAAAGTATAAAACTCTTAAACGTTAAAAACTTAAAATAAACAATAAAAGATTTATAGTTAAAACAATAGTATATCATTTTGGTATTTGTTATTTTAACTATATGATTTTAGTATTTTTACATTTTTACTTGATAGGTTACCTTTAGTATTTGAATTTGATTCCTAATTCAATTTAATGATGAATTATTTAAAATTTCGGTTGTCCGGTGACATTATTTATTGATACTTGATAGAATAGTAGTACATCATAGTTTTTATTACATTCATTTATATAAGTTGAATAAAAAAGTAAAATTAAAATTCGAATCAAACCGAAACAAATACCAAATTTAAAGTTTGAATACAATCTAAACGAACATTGAATATTGAAGTTAGAATATAAACGAAAATCATTTTCAAAATTCTTACAAAAGTTGGAAAACAAATATGGAATTTAAAATTTTGATAACGAACATTGCAGTTGAAATGGAAAACTGAAATTGAAAATCATACTCGAAAAGCGAAAAAATACCCCTCGATTACATTTGGCCGAAATGGGTCAACATGAAATCGAAATGAAAAAAATGACATGATCCGAACCTGACACGAAAATAAATGTGTCGAAATTGGGTCGACATGAAACTGACCCGAACATGAACGACACGAACTCGACCAAAATTGAGAGCCTTATTTGCATTAATGACCTTTTAGGTAAAAAATTTAGTTTATATTAATTTTCAATAATTAACTTTAGTTTTAATATTGTTAAATCTTATGGGTGTAGTTCTTTTATAAAAGAAATTAGTTAAATGATAGATTATATTTGTGTTTTGTTTTTATCCAAATTTTATATTAAATATTTAAAGTTATAGAGTGTTTATATTTTGAGAAAGTTAATGTATATCCTTGTAAAAAAATTTAATTATGTTTGTATTTTTACAAAACTAAAAATTACTAAAACCTGTAAGCTCTTGTATATATATCTAAATACTTAATTTAATCATACTTAAATTATTTAAATATTAAAAAATATTATCTCCAAATTGATTTATATATAAATGTTGTTTTTAATAAAAATTTATTTCATTTGATTTCTAATATGTCCTTACTTAACTTTACAATGAACTTTATTTTGATTGATCATAGTATGGAACTAAGTTTTTTCTCAAATAATACAACAAACTTGTTCTAATGTCACATTATATGCAATACCACATATAATACCACATACAAGCATGTAACCTAACTTCGATGACCTCTTGCACCATTTGCATATTCTTGTGACCTTCAAATTTCGACACTCGCAACCCTAAACAACATCGTCTTTAGCCTCCAACCCACCCATGGACTTTTGAACCCAACTCTATTGACCTTAAAACTCACATTTGAAGACCAACAAATCAAACTCGGTAAAACTTGTTGTAAGAGTTAACATTGCATATAATCTAACATTTGAACAAGTCCGTTGTATTATTAGAGAAAAAATAAAGTTGGTTGTGTTATAAACCGATAACCAACACGAAAGTGTGTAAATTGGTCCAAACGAAGATTTTTTTTGCTCATCCCTACATCTAACTATTAGTTAAGTTACCTTTTAATATAGGGTTATGATATATTGAATGAATACATTTTGATGAGTTATTTAACATGTATTTTGGTGAAGCAGACACTTTTTTTTTTATTCAAAGATAATGCTCTACTATTGTGGTAAGTTATCTCTGAGTAACTTATCTTAAGGGTTTCAAGAGCAGGTTTTATGATTAGTATGTTGGTGGTAAATCATGTGATCAATATAAAAGAAGTATGTCAAAGTTTGATTTCTAGATATAGATATTATAGATTCTATGTCCAATCGCTAGTTAGACCCTACCATAATAGGATTGTCGTAAGCTACTTAAATATTATACTAGCACTGTACTCGCGTAATGTTACAACGGCAAATAGTTTCTATTTTGCAAGATGTTGCTTTCAAGAATGTAATGATATGTTATTATCGCAATTCAATGTCATGGAAAATTTTTATTCAACATGTCTGTTCTTTCAAATTTTCTTTTATTTGCATCAACAATTTTATTAATTTTAAAAATAAATTTTAAAAGACATTAAAATAAAAAGATTTATATTTATGAAATAAGAAGAGAAAAGTTAATAAGATTTTGAAAATTGTGTTGATGTGGGTAAATAATTGTATTTTTGTGAGAGAGAGAGAGTGTGTGTGTCAGTGAGAGTATATTTTAAATGAATAAAAAGTTAAAGTAAATTAGGAGAGAGGGTGAAATGGTTAAAAATTGAGTGAATGTGGTTAATTTAGATAAAATGAAAGATCTAGATTTTATTTTGATTGAATTTTAAGAAGACTTAAAATTACGGAGTGGAGACAATGTTAAATTGTTTATATAATATTATAAATATAGATATAATGGTTTGTTTGATATATATGAGATTTTTTTAAAACTAGCCTGCTGTTTTTTTTATAAAAAAAAAGAGGAAAAACTAGTACCAAAATTAAGAATGTGTTTAATATGAGCATAAAACTTTGTTTTCTAGATTAAAATAGTGTGAACGTACAAAACAAATAAAACAGAACATATTCCAATAATCTAACCTTGACATTATTTGAGTTGTAGTAGTCATATGGTTTAAGATGACATTGATATTTTTTTAAAATAAAATTAAAGGGTAAAATAGGAATTCAAAGCTTCAACTTGTCAAGGGCTACCTCCACAGCACACCTTTCTTCCCTTTTTATTTTACTTTTTCTAAACATAGTTAGAAATTCGTCATTATTTTATAATTAAAATGTCTTAAAAGTCTTGATTATTAATTTAAACGTATTACATTAATAATAAGGATTTTTTTTATTAGACATCACATTGATATGTTTTGGATTACTTTTTTAACTGTGTTTTGTTTTTAATATAAACTTTACAAACTTATTTATTCACATATGAATTAGATAACTTTTTCATATTTGAAAAGAATTATTGACATATAAAACAGATCATATGATACTACTTCACACGTGAACTATCAATCAGTTCACCAGTATTTAACCCACAAAAATAATATCACCTTCCAAAACTCTAAGAATGAATAAAAACTTAAACTAAGAAAAATAAAAACTTAAACCAAGAGAAAAAAATTTCGGATCTAAGATTATTCGGAGTTTTGGAAAGTACAAACAAAAGAGTAACAATGGATACTAGCTACAAGTTTCCAATTAGATCCAATCCTTTTTCGGCCACTATACAGCAAGCCCATAAAATCCTAATCTTTCATATTTCAAGAAAACCATATTTGAAAACTTCTGGTGATCAAGAGGCCGATATATTTTGATATCTTCTTGTGGTGTCGGACACCTAATCAGTAGTGGCTTAGGTTTATTGTTTGGCAAAAGAGGTTTAGGTGTTGGCTATAGTTCATCAACGGTGGAAATGAACTATAATAGAGGATGAGAGAGAGAGAGAGAGAGAAACCCAGTCTGATCGACATTAGGTGGCGGCAACGAAGTCTAGATTAGAGCCAATTGTGTAATTGATAAAGCGATCCAATCAACATTAGTTGGTGACGTTTGAGGTTTCAATGGCGAAGGCTGTGGTGAGGGTGTTGTGATCCATGGCAGAGGCTCTGATGGTGGCGACTGTTACCAAAGCATTAACAATTACCAAGCTTTTGCAGATGAACAAATCAAAACATAAGATCTGAAAATCATAGAAACTTTATGATTCTTCGTAGATCTTTTAATAAAAACATTAAAAAAATAAGTGAATAAATAGGCAAAAACCGGTTGTTAACGTGCTATTACAGATAAGTTATATACAATAAAGTTTATCTGCATATAATAACAATTTTAACAAAATTTGGTTACGTATTTACATCCTTCGCTAGTTTACTCCTATATAAGTATAATATAGATTTTAGATACTAATCCACGGAAACACATTGAAAACTTTAAATAATGAAGTAAAGAATGTGTTATTTTGTTTTAAAACCTTATGTCCATAATTCTACCTGAATAATAGGTTTTCTTTTAATAATAAACCTTATTTTCAACAACGAACATCGTTTACAATAGACAAATCAAGATTACACAAACACCCATATCTACAACAAGAAGTTCTTTTATGTGAAACCATGACATTATGTGAAACCAAACCTACTATTAAATGAGATAATGTATACTAGGGTTTAACATATGATAACCCAGTCTAATTGTATAGACAGGTCATGGCCAATTAGGGTTTTCCCTTACGGCTCTCATACATTATCTCTAATACTAAAAACATGCCAACTTCAGTTGGAATTCATTTGAGGTTTAACGCATTAGAAGCTGGAATGCTTCATTCTCAGTCTCGAGTTCATACTCATATCCAAGATTGTTGGCTTGATACCGAAACTCATCCAACTCATTTGATGGAACTTGGATACCGACTAAAACATTTGCCCCCGTTTCTCCCTGGAAAAGATAGAAACCAAGGTTTTGAATCGCAACCATTATATAATGGTAAAATGGGAAACTTTTAACTGTGTCGTAGAACTCAAACCTGTGCACGATAATGAAACAAGCTAATATTCCAACGCGGACTAAAACAGTGTAAGAATTTCATCAAAGTCCCTGGCCTCTCAGGAAAAACAAATCGACAAAGAAGCTCGTTTTCAACATTAGTTCGGCCTCCCATCTGAAAGTTCAGAGTAGTTTTTGGTTAATTGATAATGCATGCTCCAACTTCCAAATACTGGATTATCATTGTTCTATGTCATAAGTAACACACTAGTTATTTATAAGAAAGTGGACAAAAGGATTTATTGGTAAACCGGACCCGGCCTGGCTCAGCTGTGCTAAAAATGGAACCTGTTACCCAACCCACCTAACCTGCCTATCTTGCCACCTCAAAACCCTGATTCCATGCCCCTTTCTTTAGGGTGGTTACAAGTATCCACTTTTATAATTATAAAGTGTCTTAGTACTAGAGTCCTACATTTATAAGCTACGGTGCGAGACTGCATTCAAAGTTGAGAAGAATTTCTTTTTAAATATAGCAGTAGGATAATATCATTCAAAAGTAAATCAAAATTGCAGACCAGGCGGGAAAGAAACATCAAGACTTTGAAATGTGTCATAGACAAAACTACAGCAATTAAAAAGAACGTTACCAAATGGCGTAAATGATCTTTAACCAAGTCAACGTTTGTAAATTCAATAGTTTTTAGTCGATATGACTCCATTCTCTCCACCATTGCTTGGAGTTCAAACTCTGTATGAAGGCCAACACTGAAATAATTCAAAAACAAATATCTCGTTTAGATTAGAACATTTCACATAAATTATGTCAAGAAATAGATCAAAAAATTTTCTTGAAATCATTAAGCTCTTGCCTGTACAGAACTAGAGCTTCTTTTCCAGAGTCATATCTATACTTGAACTCAGTGATATTCATTGGCCCAATCTGCCCAACACAAATTATTATCACTCATACTGTTAAAGGAACTATAAAAATCATAAAATGAACAGTTGGTGAAACCGTCCTATCTATAAAAATTGCATGCAGGTTACTCAAAAATTCATTCAGCGCTTAGAAATTAATCATTTAATAAGGCTTATTTCCTTGTACTCACCAGTTCGGCAAACTGTTTAAAACTACCAGGTTCCTCTGGCAAAAAAGTTGCAAGCACAGCCTCTCGTTGTCTACCAACATTTGCAAGCTCAGTCACCAATCTCAATCTATCAAAGTTCATGTTGGCCCCACTTGTTATTGCTACAACATTTACATCCTGAAGTTTATAGAATTTGCAGTAAGCTTCTGCTCCAGCAAGGGCAAGGGCACCTGCTGGTTCTAGAATGCTCCTTTTCTCCTCAAACATGTCCTACAATATAAACATTTCTATTTTGTAAGAAAAACTCAAACCAATGCAAACAAAAAAGGACTAAGTTGTATTTTACACTCTAAAACGATTAAAAAATATAAATAGATTCCACAACTGTGATTTAAAAACTCCTAAATGCAAGAGAATTCATACTTTTGTCATCTAGATAGGTTAATTGGTTCCAAAGCTTCATTACCTATGCACATACTTCCAATGATAAAAAACAAAAAAGAGAAAAACAAAGGAAACTTAGGGGGTGTTTGGTAGAGAGAAAAGAAATGGAGAGAATTGGAAATGGAAATGGGGGAGAAATAGAAATGGTGAGAAATGAAAAAGAGTAAAAAATGCCCTTGTTTGGTACCATCGAGAAATGAAAACGAGGAATGGTGGCTCAGGTTGCCGGAAACTCGGCGGCGGCGGCGGTGACACCGCCTTGCTGACGCCGGAATACTCATCATCGCCAGAAAACCAGATTAGGGTCAATCGCAACAGTGGACGACGACGTTTACGGCGGCGGCGACAGACATCGCAGCAGAGGACGACGATTAGGGTTCCATCGACGACGACGACCATCGCAACAGACGACGACGGCTGCGGCCTACGCCGCCTCGCCGTAAACACGTAGCCACAGACGACATCGCCGACGATTAGGGTTCAATCCCAACGACGACGACGACATTGCAACAGACAACGACGGCTGCGGCCAACGCCGCCTCGCCGTAAACACGACGTCACATACGACATCGCCGACGATTAGGGTTCAATCGCAACGACGACGACGACATCTCAACGACACAGACGACATTGCAACGACGCCACAAACGACATTTCTCCGGCCAATCGCCACAGACGACGCAACAGACATCACAATCGCCATTTCTCCCCATTTCTCCACAAAATACAGAGAAATGAAAATACAAAGGATGAAGGGAAATGGAATTGGCATTTCTCCGCCCAAAATTATACACATTTCTCCCAAACAAGAGAGTTTCCTTCTTTTCCCTTTCTCCTCTTTTCTTTTCCCAGTACCAAACAGCCCCTTATAGGGGATTGAAGAGAGTAGAGAATATTCACACAGTAAGAGAAGGGACTCACTTTTATGGATGCACAGATAGCATCACGGCTGACAAGAACTACTCCATCTATCAATTCCCTACATAAGCGGAAAGTTTCCAAGCCGACTTCCTTAACAGCAACACCATCTGCAAAGCCTCCCACTTGATCAAGCATTACTCTTTGGCCATGATGTAATGACAAAGCCATTGCATTTGCATCAGCAGGCTCTACACCAATGATCCGTACCTGTATTGTGGCTTAAAAATTAAGATTCAAGAAAAATAAGTTCATACTATGCATTCTAAGATTAGGCGATGATTTCTGCAGAGACAATTATGGCAATGATGTCAGAATAGAAAGAATGTATTTTAAAGCAAAACACACTTACATCTGGTGATACCCTCTTTACATAAGCAGCAATACCAGCTATCAAGCCACCACCCCCAACAGGAACAAATATGGCATGGATTGGACCTTGCATTTGGCGTATGATCTCCATTCCAACAGTCCCCTGGCCCATTATAATATCTGGATGATCAAAAGGTGGAATGAAGGTTCTATTCTCACTTTGACCTCTTCTTTTGGCATATGCTTGTGCTTCATCATAGGAATCACCTTCAAGGACAACTGTTGCACCTAATCTCTTAACCGACTCCCACTACATGCATCATTCAACAACGAAATAAACATAAAGTTAGGTAAGAACAAAAAAGAATTTAAAGTGGTATAAGCAACATGTAAGCAAACCTTGATCCGGGGTGTGGTAACTGGCATGACAATCACAGCATCACAGCCCAGTGTCTTGGCTGCTAATGCAACCCCTTGAGCATGATTGCCTGCAGATGAGCATATGACACCTTGTGCAAGTTGTTCCTTTGGGAGTTTTGCCATCATATTATACGCTCCACGAAGCTTAAATGAAAACACCTGCAGAATCAATTACCATCCAGTATGTTAAACAAGATACTTTTGATATAATCCACAATAAATTTATCAGGATACCACCTATCATCGACCTCCCAATACGCCCAAGCAGATTAATTAGGGAAAAAGTTTTTGACAGTAGCCATTGACATCTTGGTAACAAATACACATGGTAAATATTTCAAAACTTAATACTATAAGTTTAGCCTGTCAAGATAAGTTTTACAACTCGATTAACAAGTTTCAGTTTTTGACTAGACAAACATTCAGACTTAGACAGAGTTACTTCTTGTAATCAGAATCAAAACCAGCAACTTTCATATACATATTTGACCTTGAAGTTTGTAAACTATTATCATGACTGATTTGGATCAAAATATGTGCAAAAAAGCTTTTAAATGCTTGCTTACAGGCTGAAGATCTTCTCTTTTAAGCCACACATTCACGCCTAATCGCTCAGAAAGCTTCGGTGCGAGCGATAATGGCGATTCAATTGCTACATCGTAAACTCGATTCGACGATAAAATATTCGTCAAATACTCCATCTCACTCAATCTACCATTACCTTC
The DNA here is from genome assembly GCA_032274825.1 of Drosophyllum lusitanicum. Lineage (NCBI taxonomy): Eukaryota > Viridiplantae > Streptophyta > Magnoliopsida > Caryophyllales > Drosophyllaceae > Drosophyllum > Drosophyllum lusitanicum. The sequence goes on from JAUEJL010083151.1 coordinate 10,049, forward strand.
TTCCACCTTACGGTCCGGTACAGCTCCCAACCTGCCTGGTTCATACTGCAACGAAGACGTAGACACTCTAAGCACCGTCTGTGGTGCTTCTTGGGGTTGCAACACAGCTTTCGCTGAGCTGGCATCCGTCGCAGATAGCAAATCGGTCTCCGCCTTCGATTTGAACATTGTGGCGTAGACGGCAGGCCGCCCCCGCCGTGTGTTGACATTATTTAGTATGCGGCTATTGCTAGGGATTCTGATATGAGGAGTGAAACACAGGGCCTCCATTGTATAAGTAACCGGAAGCGGAATGCAGGGACGATGACGCTGGAGAGGGTGTCGGTGAGAGAAAAGCTTATGGCGACGGTGAAGATGTCGGAGGCGGGATCGAGGGTTATTGGAAGTTTGTTAGAGATACAGGCGGGTGACGATAAAGAAGACTGGCCGCCAGTGCTTTTATAGTTGTATAGTTGTATTGTTGAATTCAAAATTGGTAACTACGGGCGAGATCGTTAAATATGGGGTGTGTTGGGTAAAGGATTTAAGGGGTTATAAAGTTTGGGTATTAGTTTTAAAATATTGAGCCTTCTAGTCTTTGGATAAGGCTGTTTCGTTTGAGTTCGGGTCAGTTTTAGGTAGGTCCAATTTCGACCTATTTATATGGAGTTGAAATTGTTTTACACTTTTTTACCTGGTGAAACAATAAAACCTAATGATGTATTAAAATATTTTAAACAGGTCGATTGCAATGACGTTGACATCTACATAAACAAGTTTTTCAAAAACTTAAATTGTTGAAGTCCTTCTTATTGTCTAGAATGTTACAAGAAAGACTTAATGCATCGAAAATGATAGCTATTAAGAACGATATTTTAAAGTGAATTGATTATGAAGAGTTGATCCATAACTTTGCTCCCGATAATTCTAAGATAAAGTATTTATACTACCGTATTTTATTTTAGTTATTAAAATAATAAATATCGTAGTTTCAGTAAAAAAATCTTATGTGTATATAAAAGGGGTCCATTTTTTATCTTCACACAAGGCCTAAAAATTCACTGGACGCACCTAAGTATTATTACAATGTACTAATCTTTATTCTTGTTTCTTCATCACCTATTGCCTATTAGGGAGTTGTAAGACGTTTATTTGGGATGATTGAAATCGGGGACATTTGAATAAAGGTCAAATAATTAGGTATATCTATTTGGTGGTGGTGTTCGTTTCATTTTCTATAGTATTATTTTAAAAAAGACTATAAACCATTACAAGAGTAATGGCGATGAAAAAACTTATACGATGTGTAGAACTAGCTATATGTAAATCTTGGATAACACATTCAAGGTGAAACAATACTATGTAACAAAAGGAGAGAAGAAGGAATTAGGGGATTAGGTGAAGAAAAAAGAAGGATGGATATGGAAGAAGGTTATTTAAGGGATTTTACTTGAAATTAAATTAGGGACTATGTTTTATAATTTTTAAATATTTTAATCACTATTAAATTAAGTATAAGGACATGTTAATGAGTTTTGAAAGATATATACGTAATATTGATTTTTATAATGATATATACGCAATTAAAAAAGTTTGTAATGATATATATGAAATTCTCCCTAAAATGTATTAAACATTCTGCTTTTTACTTTACTTATAAACTTTTAAAACTCAAGTATGTAAGATGACTAGTGACTAGTATATTGTTAAATATCTTTATATTTTTCTAAAACATACAAACTCGTCAATACGCTCTTTCATTCCAACACAATTAATAAATTTATGATATGTTTTCATCATCTTTATTTACAATTAAGTAGGTTTTTTTATTATATTTTTTTTTCAAAAGTTATTTAAAAATTTATATAAGGGATGATAGATAAAAAAGAAATAAAGGAAATAGAAAGAGGATAAAAAAAATAGACATGTTGCAAATAAAAATTATTCATGTCATCATAGTGCGTGAGTGTCATACTCTTACGTTACCAAATGTCCATTCTCTTTCACCTTTTCACATTTCTTTTATTTCTTTTTTCTCTATAAACTCTTTTATTAAATTTTAAATTAACTTTTGAAAAACAATAAAATAAGACAAAAATCCCTACTTAGAAAATAAGATGAGAAGACGTACTATGACTTTGAAAATTGTATTGTTGTGGACGAGGAATTATGTTTGTATGAGAGTGTGTATTGGTGGGTTGGTGTGTTTTAAAAAACTGTAAGGATATTTAAGATTGTATTGGTCTTTTTCCATTACTTAAATTTTAAGAGTTTAAGTAAAGTAAAAGAGAGAATGTTAAATATAGGGTTTAGTTCACCCAGAAATATCCAACTTGTCATGTTTTGCTATTGTGTGTATCGAATTTTAAAAGTTTCTATTTTGTGTGTGTGTGTCAAACTTTTAATTTGTTGCTATTGTATGTATTTTGGGTACATAAAGTAAAAAAAATGTATAAGTTTAGTACATAGAATAGAAAGTTTAATACACACAATAGTGACAAATTAAATATTCGATACACATAATAGAAAATTTTAAAGCCCGATACACACAATAGAAAATTTTAATGTCCGATACAGACAATAGTAAAAGATGACAAGTTGGATACATTTTGATGAATTAAACGTTAAATGTATTATAAATTAAGCGTTTTACTTCAATTAAATGAGTCATATATAAAAAAACTAAAACCTATATAAATTCAAGTTACTTATTATTAGGTTTATAAGTTATAATTATACTTATTTTCTAATATTTAAATTAAAATATTTGTTATATGATTAAATATTTAAAATAATATTTCTATAAAGATTTTCTTATTTAATTTTAAATTTGTATTTAATATCTGATATGTTAAAAATTATTTTGTATTGATATGAAATTTTTAAACATTATTTATTATGAAAGATTTAGTTATTAAAATAAAGGATTAATTAGTAATTTTAAATTATTTAAAAATAAAAATATTAAGACTTTTAAGACATAGAAAACTAAATGCTCTTTTATTATAGTATAGATTACAAACGTGTCACATTTGTTTGAGAAAAAAATTACATTAAAAAAGATTATAAGCAACAAGTACCCCGCTTCTTTACTTAAATACTTTTTATATGTTTAAAATAAATAATTAAGATTGACCAAATTTCTTTGTTTGTTTGAATGTGTTTTTTAAATGCAAGGAAGATGAAGAAAAGTAAAAATAATGTCTTGATTTTTTTTAAGAAATAAAATAAATGAATGGAAGGGAGAATGAGAGGTTTCTTTGTTTAAAATGTTTATTTTTAAATATGGAACGATTATAATGGAAAAAAAGGATTCGCTTCGTTTCATTTTATCTTTTTAAAACTGGAACACAAGCTAATCATTCATGTCTTTTTCATCGCTTTCCTTTTATTTACCCGTTCACTTTCCGTTCTTAAAAAACTTAATAAGTTTCCTTTTTTGTTTCGCCGATAAACTCAGGCTCCAGAAAATTAAACGGTTTACAAAACAAAAATAAAAAAACAAACTAATCAAATTAGCATGTGACACGATATTTCTATTAGCCCCCTATAAATTTAATGGCCGGCTACAAACTACGAACCCACTTTTATGGTTATTAGTAAAAGTAACTAACTAATGCTAATTAAAGTAAATTGTTTTCTAAATTTATTAGCCTTCATTAATTAATTACCTTCTTAACTTTTAATTAAAGTAATAAAAATCAAAATTTTATTAACACCATCAATACTCCAAAAGTCCAACTTTTTTCCTTTCGATTACATCTACTCTTATTTAAAAAATTAATTTTATTTTCATTTGTTATTTTCGATTAAATTAATCTACTTTTAGTTTATTCCCTTTTTCATAATTACTAGATTTCTTTTATTTGTAACAATATAACTTCTTTAACAAAACCTAACAACATAACTTTTAAAAAAAAACCCTAATATTATATAATTTTTGAATGCGAATTTGATCATTGAACTGTAAAATATAAGAAGACATGCATTAAAATGTCGAAAATCTTAAACTATTTCGTGACACTTTTAATGTCTAATACTTCAAAGTAAAAACGAGATTCAATTCTTTATTTAAATATTTAACCTATCAAAACATACTATAAATTAAAAATAAAACATAAATACTTGTAACCTATTTATTATGCATAAACCTTGGAGTTGTACGGTGAGCATATTGTTTTTAAAGATTAAAATGGTACCAATACAATACGGTTGTAATGAATAATTCTTATTTAATACATGTCTGTTTAGGGGTATTGTATTCACGTATTATGGTGACATCGAATAATTTCTATTTGCAACATGTCTACTTTTTCTTCTTTTCCATTTTTTATTTCTCTTTTCTCTATCAACTCCTTTACTAATTATTTTTAAAATAATTTTTGAAAAGCAATAAAGTAAAAAAACTCTACTTATAAAATAGGGTTTAGTTTACCAAAATGTATCTAAGTTGTCTTTGCTATTGTATGTATTGGACTTAAAAAATTTCTATTGTATGTATCGAACTTTCAATTTGTCGCTATTGTGAGTATTAAACTTTCTATTTTATGTACTAAATTTCTAATTTTTTACTTCTTTATGTAATCAAAATACATACAATAGCAACAAATTAAAAGTTTAATATACACAATAGAAAGTTTTAAAGTTCGATATACACAATAGCAAAACGTGACAACTTGGATACATTTTGATGAACTAAACCTTATAAAATAAGATAATTAAAATATATCATCATGGGAATTGTATTGATGTGGATGTTGATTGTTGAATTATATTGATATGAGAGAGTGTATTGATGAGTTTATGTGTTTTAAAAAGGGTTTAGTATATCAAAATATATTCAACTTGTCACGTTTTACTATTGTATATATCGAACTTTAAAATTTTCTATTGTATGTATTGAACATTTAATTTGTCGTTATTGTGTGTATTAAACTTTATATTTTATGTACTAAACTTATATTATTTTTCCTTTTTTATGTATCCAAAATACATACAATAACAACAAATTAAAAGT
>JAUEJL010083162.1:0-15043 GCA_032274825.1 Drosophyllum lusitanicum
AATCACATGTGATTTGTAAAAGCATCACATGTGAATTACGAAAATGTCACTCCGCCCAAAATTTTAAAATGCAATCTAGACCATTGATGCAATTGATCAAAAAGCTAAAATTAGTCTCTTTGAACTATGAATTAAGTATTAACTATATTGAACATTTTTCTTTAAATATAATAATTAAATATTTTAGTTAAATCAATGAATAAATTTTATCCTCAAGTCAGTATTTTATTTATATTAGAAGATAAAATTGATGCATAGGTGATTAGGTGACATTTGTTTTTGAAAAGGATTTCAAAACGTGGGTAAAGACATATTGAAAGGATGTTTGGGGTCCTAAAACAAAACTGTGCGTGTTTAATTATATAAAGACAATTCTCAAACTTGTTTTCTTATAATATAAATAATAATAATAATCATTTTCATATATATTTTTAGTTTACGTTTTATGAATGTAATAGTTAGAGAGTCGATCTCAAAATTCAATTCCAAATATTAATCCTTTAATTATGGAGGTATCATCAGATTTACCATTATTCTGTATTATGTTTGCTTTTTCCTCCATAGTATTAGTTATCATACAACCATTACATCTAACACACACATGCAAATATATACATAAGAATGAGAGACTTAATCGCAACCATTTAATATGTAGTCAAATGTAGATCTGGACATCTATTTAAACAGTGCTTAAAAAATTCAAGCGGTGACGATTTTGTAATTAATCACAATTTTATATATGAAACAAAACATGATATTTATTCCCCTTGTCATATTTCATATTTGAAATAACACTGTTTGTATGATTCTGCTTTACTGCTTTACTTTTTTTTCTTTGATATTTCATATATGAATTATATGTATGATTCTGCTTCACCGCTTCACTTTTTTTCTTTGATATTTTAGATATAGAATAATTATATTTCAGATATGAACTAATGCCTTTTCATATATGAATCAATAATATGTATGCTTCTGCTCTACTGCTTCACTTTTTTCTTTGATATTTCATATATGAGTCAATTGCATCACTTTTTTTGTTTGATATTTCAGACATGAACCAACAATATTTCAGACATGAATCAATGTATGATACATCTTGCTTGTGCTATGTTATTTCAGAAATGATATATGATACATATGAATCAGTATATGATAATTCATATATGAATCAACCGCTTCACTTTTTTTGTTTGATATTTCAGACATGAACCAACAATATATGTTGCTTGTTCGCTGCTATTGCATTTTTTCTTTAATATTTCAGTTATGAACCAATGATATATATGTTTCTGTTGTACTGTTTCACTTTTTTTTCCCAAATATTTCAGACATGAGTCAATGTATGAGACATTTTGCTTGTGCTATGTTGCTTCTTCTTTTGCGAGTCAATCAAAAAATTGATTTTTCCCCAATTCATGAGCTTGATTATGAAATTCTGAATAATCGGCGACGAAGAATTGTTTTAATTTGCGATAGGAATGGATGCGAAGATGATTAATCGATGACGAAGATCCTATATTTCTTTTAATCGAAGATATGCGAGAGCTTATTCCTAAATTACACCTCCGTGGTTTTTAATTATGGTTTAAACCTGATGATCTGTTTTAATTAAATCAATGGCTGAGATTTAGTCTCTCATTCTCATACAATTTCTAATTCTAACCCTCCCATATATATATATATATATAGGGGAGGGTTCAAACGAGAACTGTTTTTCGTATGAGAATTGTGAAAACCAATCTTAGCCCTTGATTAAACTTAATCAATGGCTAAGATTTTTTGACGGCTTATTAATGCTTCATTAATTGATCATTAATGAGGCATTAATGTGGGTTATTTCGGAAAAATCAAGCCTCACAAATTAATGACGGCTTATCCAGACGCAATTCACAGTTGGGTAATTATATAAATTACCAAAATACCCTATTAATGACGTTAGAATTAAACAGTTCTCGTTTAAACTTTTGCCTATATATATAAACATGTATATATATATAGGGGAGGGTTCAAACGAGAACTATTTTTTGTACGAGAACTGCGAGAACCAATCTTGGTCATTCAAGTGGTAAGTGAAATTCATGGATGAAGAGCATGGGGGGATTGAGTGTGGCAAGGTGCATGTAAGAAATTCATGGGCGAGCAATCCAATTAAAGGAGGAGGAATTGGTTCTCGCAGTTCTCGTACGAAAAATAGTTCTCGTTTGAACTTTTGCCTATACATATATATATATGGATGATTCATTTGAGAACCATTATTATTGCGAGAAGCAATTTTAGCGAATTTATGGATGGAGAGCGTGGGGATAGAGTGTGGCAAGGTACATAAGATGAATTCATAGGTGGGCGATGAGATTGAAAGAGGAAAAATTGGATAGTTAAGATTGGTTCTCGTGATTCTTGCAATAAAAATGGTTCTCAAATAAATTTGATAACGTATGGCATCACATCGGCCGCCACATGGTGATCATGTTGTGATCAAAGCTAGATCTCACACCTCATGTTGGACGCCACTTCATCCTCTCTTAGTAAAATTTAGAGTTAATTAATCGCCATTTTGGTTAATTATATATTAAGATTTAGAACCAATTAACATTAATATTGTTTTATCACTTAATATATAATCCAGCTAGACAATGTATAGATGACATTCTAGGTCTTAATGCACATGGTTATCCTATTATTTAGTATCTAGAATATATACATACAGACATATATACTACATATTTTGAAATAACAACTATTGATAAGTATTAGTAAAAGACAGGTTCTGTATCCTCTATCCTTCTACAATATCCTTTTATATACTGATCATCTTTCTATTTATATGATCAAGATATGTGTCAAAATCAAGTGTAAAAAAGTAGTAGAATATACATGTCACAACCTAATGTGTAGAAAGATAAAATATAAGGATATGATATAGAATTTTCCTTCGTAAAACTTAACCTAAGAACCCTATATAATTAAGCAACAAGATACTATCAACATTTTTTAAGACACATACTCAAATACACTTGATATGAATAAGAGATTTAAACCAACAACCTTAATATTTTATCTTTATGTACCTTGATATTTCCTATTTAACCTTAATGTAAACACTTTCCTCTCTCACAAATATTAATTCTGTGTTAAAAAATGGACTGTAGTCATTGAGCTAATTAATACGTAAAAAACTTAAAGATCTCTTAATATGATTTCATCATATTCATGCATGCTTGAACTAGAGAACAAAATTTCAAACATAATCAATAGCAAAGAGATTTTAAACGTATAGAAAAATACCAAAAATAGAAAAAGATATATCAATCAATCGTTATTAATTATATAATTAATTAAGTTAATTAAATAAAATTTATGCTACCATAACTACCCAACAATTTAAGATATTGTGAACAGGAGGGAGCTGAGGGTTGTAAGGTGTCACCTTTAAGTTCTCATCATGCGTATCAAACAAACTGATTAGCTGTTTGTGGCTATTCTCTATTACAATCTCTGAGTTGTAAGCAACACAAAGACAGAGAGTAGACACCCCTACCTCTCTCTCTCTCTCTCTTTCTCTCTCCCCCTCCCTCCTAAGATCCTTTATTGATCTTCTTCAGCTTGCAACATATAATCACTAGAAAACCTTGGAGTTGAAGACCTCTTCCTCACTACCAACTTACTCCATCTTTGCCACTTCCAAAAAAGGTTAGGAACCTTAATTATTCTTCTTTTTCTTCCCCAATTTTGCATATTATTTTCCACAAATGGTCACAACTTGGTTCATATAATTTCCTGTTAATTTGATCATATATACGCATGATTGATATATATATGGGTTTTCCAATCCAAGTAAATTTCAAGTGCATCTTCGTTTCGGTCATGTTTGTTTGTCAATCATATCATTTTTTTTCCTTGAAGAATCAAATTGTTTCACAAAATATATATATGATCATGAGTTCGATCATCGATCACTTGATGTGATCCTAATTAACTTTATTTTATATCTTTTTGAAAATTTCTTTTGTCATTAAAAACAAAAGAAATCAATCAAGATTCTTCATTATTATCATGATATATAGTTATTATAGAAAAGGTGGCATATGAATAAAACATACCAAAAAAGAATCTGGACTTCTTCATTTCTCTCTTAACTTTTTGTGTTATATTTGGAGCCATGCAATTGTAAATAAATCTTTATATATTTAATTATATGCTCTACAAATGCAGTTAGCTAGCTTCTTAATTAGCAGATTGGAATAATCTTAGCAACACAATTCCTTCCTGTTTTTCTAATTAAAGAAGATTAACTGGAGATATATCAAAGAGAATTGAAGAATGGACAAATTTGTTCAACCATATGATAAAGAATGCATGAAGATGGCTATGTTAAAGCATGAAGAAACCTTCAAACAGCAGGTATATATTTTTACAAATATGTGTGTGAGTGAAAGTTTTTAAATTCGTTCATGTTAATAGATTTTGTGTGGCCAGGTTATAATTGATCGATATATGATAATGATGATTATTATTATTTTTGTTTAAGGTATATGAACTTCATAGACTGTATCAAATCCAGAAGATGCTGATGAAGAACATGCAAATAAGCAGAAATATTAATCATCAAGAAAACATATGTTTTGATATTAATTATCAACAACCGAAGAACAAGATTGATTTGGAACAACCTGCCACAACTAAAGATTATGATCATCATGTGACAGAAACATTAGATAATAATGATCAAGAAATTGAGGAAGACGAGTCTGAAATCGAGCTCACGTTGGCCCCAACGAGTTTTAACCGAAGGAGAAGCATGACGAACAAGCCCGAATCATCAGATTCCGTACCGAGTTTTTCATCGTCTTCATCGGTATCAAGTAACATAAAGAGAGTAGAGAGAAATATAGCAAGAGAGAATCCAAGTTCTTTGAGTGGCAACAGAAGAAACAACAATTCTTCTAATTCAGATAGGTCACTCAAACAGCCTCCATGGATGTACCAAGTTCTAAGTTTAAACATGACTTGATATAGAAAAAAAAAACAAAACATGCAAAAGGAGATGAATTCAAGAAAATATTTGGTAAATTTCAAGATTTCTAATTTTTAGGGTTTCTTAAAATTTTCTCCTTATGAACTGATTGTTTGTTGGTGTGAAGTTCTAGTATCCTTTCTTTCTTTCTTTCCTTTTCTTTTAATGAGTTGGGTTTAGCTTTTAGAAGGTAAATGTTCTCTTTTTTTTTTCTCATGCTACTTTGAGTTGTACCTGGTGCATCAAGACATGTACATTGACTAATTTGGCCTCTTGCTATGATGATTGTCTCTCTAGTCTTTTGAGTGAAAAACCCATTTGATATCTTTGTTAAAAAAGTGGCTTTTTTATATCCGAGTCCCCTCTAGCTAGCTTTATGATCGATCGATGTAATTGTATGGTGATAAAGTTGTCCCATGGCATGCGTTATCGATAACGGATAATCTTGTCAAAGTGTTTACGTTTGATCGTATTATTGGTGATGGTAATGGATGATGTATGGCCATGGGTGTGGTGGGACCTAGCTAGCTACTCATACTTACAACCATATCTCGTACGTGATAGAAGAACACAAGTACACAACCAACGTGGATAAGTGGATTCAATAAGTTTGCCAAATTTGTACGTCTTTTTTTCTCTTTTTATAGGTTAAGAAACATTTTGTTCAATTAATTTTGTGTATATATAGTTGTAAATCGCTATAAATTAATTTCATTTGAATCTTATAAAATAAAACGATTTGCGTTTGAGTACATCGTCTTGCTTTCTTTACATAGAGGATTTCTCGTGTTGATCTTCTTGATTGTTACGCTCAAAGTTAACCCGTTTTCTTCGTTCATATACATCCGATAGTCATTCTCCGTAAGAGGTTATGTTGCAAATGTCGGGATCGAGTACGTTTAGGTTTTTTTTTAATCTTTTTCATAGAGATTGAGATCCTCTAAAGTTTAAAATAAAACGTCTTTATATTTGTAGAAAAAAACATAACTATTAATAGATCCAATTCTTCTCATTTATATCATCTTTTTTTGGAACAATTAATAATGTTTAAAAAGTGGTTTTGATATGTATGTATAGATAGATCGAAAAGGGTAATATGGTAAAACAGTTGATGTTCACGTTCTGGAAGACATTATATCATCTTCCATGTGTTTACAGGGAGAAAATAGAAAATAAAGGTTTTAAGTCAATTATTATTCCTTTTTTAAAATCGATGGAGACATGTTGGAGAGTTTCTTATTAGATTGCTTTTCAAGTACCTAAAATTGAAAGGAAAGGGGGGACGAATCGTATCCTAATTAATTAACACAAATTAATTAATTAATTAATATGGCATCTAGCAGCTCTTAATTTCAAGTACATATATATTCATTGGTTAATTGATCCAATTAAAAAATAAATATTTAGAATATCTTATCTTATATATATAGTAATAAAATAATATTAAAAATAGATATCACATAAATAAACACAACAAACCCATATATATACACACACAAAGTTTAATTATTCCTTGAAACTACCCTTTCTATTTTCTACCAATTAGCTAGCTAATTACTTTTAAATTCAAAGTTTATACTAATTAATACATTTAACTTTTTAATAAAAAAAATTCATATCATAAATAAATAAATAAATAAAATAATATATTAGTTATATTAATTACAAATTTAACAAATATAATAGAATATGTAGATAATATTAATTAAAAAGATAAGCACACCCAGCTAATACCTAATATTCTTGAATTTAAACCAACCAAGTTGCTGATAATTTATTATTTATTATCCTCTTCTCCAACATTACGGAGAGTTGCCCTCATATTTTGTCTGCCACTATATCGCCAATAGATTCCCCTTCCATATGATATATATGAGTAACACACCCTGTTCATTTTTTATTTTATTTTATGTAATATATTCTAATTATTCTTTCTTATATATATAACGACTAAATATAATTTTCTTCTGAATCATCATAATATATATATTTATTTATGTATATCTTTTAATTTGGTGTTTAGTGTTTGATAATTGTCCTTAATTAAAATGACCATTAATTAGTAAATCATTAGGATTAGATAATTACTTATATCAGACGTATTAAAGCTAGGGATTGTAATTTATTTTTTACCTTTAAATATATAAATCACCGCAACTTATTAAAAAGAAACTAATTATTCGGATTTTAAAAGAGTTAGTTAACAAAATATATAGAAATTAAATGGGATTTACAGAGCACGTACTATACATTTATTTATTTTTTTCTCCTGTAAAAATGAAATGATGATTTAGTTGTTAGATAGGCATGCGCCACTGCTAGTTTGTCGCTCATGTTTTTTTTTCTTTTTGCTTTTTCACATAACTTTTTGTTTTTTTTTTTAATTTGATTATATTTTTTTATACAAAAAGCTTCCAATCATGTCAAACTTATATCCCCACAAACACCTCTTAACATCATCATCATTCATACTTCAGTTCCCAGTTCTTTTTTTAAAGTTATCTGCTACTGTTGATTCTTTAATGCAGAATTCTACACAAACAGATTTCAGAAAGAAGGAAACCTTAAAAATGAGATCTGAATTAGGCTTTTTTTTTCCAAATTGAAGCCTGGTGGGATTCATGTGGGAGCAAGAATGCCAACTTGGTCTCTTTTGTAACTTTCAAATCAACTTAAATCATAACAACAATCTAATAATAATTTGTTACTGATTAATGGCTTAATTATAAGAAGTTAAGTTACAGATTAACCGGCCAGTTCTGGCTTATTGTCCGTCAAACATCATAAATTTTATATACAACTATAATGATATACAAACAAACTTTACATAAATACACTTCAAACACATATGTATCAAAGGCATGAAAATTAACTGAAAACAAAAATAAGAATTACGCATGGTGGTAGCATTTGTCCTTTCAAGCATACGTATATATGCAAATCAAGATATAGAATGTCTTCTGTCTTTATTTGGCTTATTCCGGCCTCTGGTAGCCGAGGGAAAAAACCCATCAGCACGTAAAAACGGTGTAATTTTCCCAAGCTTTTTTGACACAGAATTTATAAATGATTTTCGAGGCAATGGCGGTTTATCAGCAGAATAACGTGTGGAAGCAGGGCTGCTGAGCGTAGATTTGTCTAGTGGTGATGATGCTGATCTTTCAACCTCTTTTAATCTCATTTTCATCTTAAGAAGCTCAAATTTGAGATCTTGGTTTTCTTTTTTCAGGCGGGAGAGCTCGTTATTTAATTGTTTGTTGTTGTTATTGTTGTCAGTGTTGGTGGTGTAAAGGTCTAGTCTGGAAGGTAGAGCCGTGGGTTCAGCCATTATTACACCAACATCCATGTTGTCTCTTAACCGTTGTTGTTCATAGTAGAGAACTTGAACTACAGTTTGCACAGGAAGGCGGTCGTTCTGGGCTGCGTGGGCACAAGCTTCGCGGGAAAGCTTTTGACAGTCCATCAAGCTGCAAACTTTCTTTCTTTCCATATCACTTAAGGTTGGATGAGCCTATAAAATCATCACAAAAACTGTTATAGTTCATAATTCAGACATCTCATAATTTTAACTGAACTACAATAAATTATTTATGACAATTAAGAATGACAGTTTTTTTATGTTATCCTTTTGCTATCTTCTTCTTCACGGTAAAGGATATCTTTCATCAAAAGCGCTACTGCAAAAATTGCTTTTTAGACAGAAGAAACGACAGCCAAAAATCTGTCGCTAATAATGAAAAGATTAGGGAAAAATAGCAACGGATTAGCCACGAATTTTTGCATGAGAATATGTTGAAAAAATGTTTCATTAAAAATGCGTTTTGGTTAAGGGATATTTGACGGATTTGGCCATCGGGAATGGTTAGTTTTCTAGCAGTGAGGGTACTACTATAGAGATTACAACCTATAAGATACAATGTAGATAGAAATGCAAGTTAACATAGGCATATGGTTTGATCACACAACCGTGTTCATTATCACAAAAAGGTCAAAACTGAAGGATCCCAGGAAACGACAGTTGATTAAGTAATATCTGTTAGATTACAATAGTTAAAAAAAATGTTGCAATATCTATCTATGACACATTCTCATGTGCCCGGTTTGTATGAGAATTTAACATAATTCAGCCTCTATAAATTAAATACATCTCTTATGTGACTGCATACTCTAATATGAGGGATACTAATATTGACTTGCTGATGTGGCCGTGGACTAGCTCGGTCACACTGGTCAGCTAAACCACGTAAAATCCTCTTTATCGTTTTCTTGTGTGATTTATTTTCATGTCGTGTTTTATTATGACTCATAATAATCCCAAAGTTACTGCATTTTTCCCAACAATGTTTGCTAGCGGAATCGGAAAGTGGTGTAATTTTTACAAATTGATTATAACTTCTCTCGAGTGTGCCTTGAGGGGGGTGGCCTTTAGCAGTTTAATATTTTTATAATAAACTCTAATACAAACTAGATAAAGTGGAGGGTTCAAACATGATAAGAATTGCCACAAGTATATTTTTAATGCATAAACTCTTATAAACAATTTATCCACAAATATATTATTATAGAAAATGAAGTAATTTGTAGTCATATTATTTGACTCACAAATTATAAAAAGAATGATAATTTTGGACAAAAAGTGTTCTGGGTCGACTCCGTCAAATCTGTTAAGAAAAAAGCTAGCCATTTTAACCTATTACTCATACCATGTGTTTATTTCTTTCTTGAAACTATTATTGTGTGTCAGTGTGTGTGATGGATGAGTTTAGGAAAAAGAAGAATACTTACTTTCAAGTAAATATCAATGGCTCTATACATTCCATCTTCTGATACCTTTGCTTGCTCAGGAATAAGTTCAGCAAGATTTATAAATTTTGACACCAGTAAGTTACGATCAGAAGCTATTTCAGCAAGAAAGCTCTCCATTAGCTTCCCTACTTTCTCCATATCACTTTGAGGAGGAGAAACATATTCTTCATCACGAGTCCCTTCTAATTCATATTCAAGGTAATTCATCATAATTCGTTGCACAGTATCAATATCAAACAACGTGTCCCCATCAAAATGAAATGAAGGAATTAATATGTCATCCAAAACCGCCTGCCCTAATTGCATGCCCATTCGTTTCTCCAAATCTAGCCTACAAGCCATTGTTGTTTCAAGGTATATGGCAGCTCGAAGCAGCATTGAAAGAAAGCTAACCGACATTGCATTCCTTTCTCTTGGTAGAAGGCTGACTATTGTTTCTAAAACTATGCGCGTTTCGTGTTCTTGTTTTGCCTCAATTGTTTTCTTGCTTTTTCCGAATATCTCCTGTTTGATTCCACATATTAATACATGAAAAACTTGGGCTAAAGTGGGAAACTACAAAAATTCATTGCACAGGGCTGATTGCAAAGGAAAAGGTAACCCAACTTTGGTCTCATTCAGATTTTACTAACCTACTTTTGTAAAAGGAAATACCCATCTAAGTTTCACAAATTTTGATTGAAAGTAACCAACTTTTTGAAGTCTTGATTTAAGGTAAGGTGAACTCATAGCTTGTCAAAAACATTGACATGGCCGTTGGCTTGTCAGTATTTGTTGGTCATATTGTCTTTTTCTGTTACGTGGCATGTGAAGTTTATCTTAACTAATTATCTTAAATCACAATCTTTGAAACTCTGTTGGTGTTATCTGGCATAAAATAGTTGGTTACCCAAAACAAAATCCGAACTAAAGTTGTACGTTTTTACTTAATGTACCACGAGGAGGAGTAATGAGAAATAGCACAAGTAGAAAAAAACGACATTAATATGCAGATTTATGTGATTCATAGTGGAGTTCTGTTGAAAAATTCCCATCAAGAACAAATTGACGAAGTGATATGGCCCATTAAATATGTAAAAAGAAAAATTCTTGAAATGCAGCATGAACAAAGTAAGATCATACCAAACCTCGAAGGCAGTTTTGGGCATAAAGCATTAGAATTGGACCAAGAGCGTATTGTTTAAATCCCCTTGAAATCATTGCAAGAAGAACCCTTTGGAAAATATCGATTCTAAGAACAACCAAATCTTCAGCCCACCAATCAACGACAGCTTTTGGGTGTGATGATGATGATGAGGAAGAAATCAAAGCACCCGCTGCACCACCAGAAGCTGAAAACTGGCTTTCTTTAGTGACAATAAATGCTATAGTGTCTATACATCGATTGATTAATTTTACTTTTTCAGCCACTGGTAATAGGTTTGCAGATGATTGCAAAATGGAAACTGCACCAGCCAAATTTTTAAGTCCCACTTCATTGAGATAAGCTTCAGATCTTGTTACTAGGTTTCCAATTGCATAATCCTCTGTCATTTCAAGATACTCTGCCACACATCTCACCATCGCAATGTTTTCGGTTGATAATTCGAAATTTACTCCATAACAAAATTTTGCTGCAAGTTCAAATCCTTCAGGCCCTCCTGGGACATCAGGGATTTCGACTACCAAAAGATCAACGTCTTTAGGATCAGACACCAATTTCCGTATATAACCACACTTTGAGACCAATGGAAACTGCATCAAATACAAGATTTCCAATCGGACCATATAGAGCAATTATTTGATCAATCAGGCTAAATATATAGAACAAAAGTATCATATGATTTTACCAATGAAAGGTGATTTTATTAAGATGCATAATAACAAGAGCATACCGATATTATACCTTGTGTAATGAAAACGAAACACCTCCTGCATGAACTGTAACATCACTTGGGATCTCCTGAGAGAAAATCCTGTTACATTGAATAAAAGTCCTCTCAAGATTTTCCTGTGTGTCCATAATCAAATTAAACTACTGGGTTGTTCATAATCTAGATGAAGAAACTTTGAAAATATAAGTATCAAAAATTAGAAAACTCAAAGGAGAACAATATTGAGAAGAAAGAAAGCAAACCAATCACTAGTCCTCTTCATGGAATTGATCATAAGGTCCCCTCTCTTAGTCTCTTTGCAGTACACTCTTTCTTGTAGGACATCCACCATGGAAATGATAGACCAATCATGAGCATAATCATGTTCTAATATTAAACTTTATAGCAAATTGAAAGAAAAAAATAAAGATTTAGAAAAGTAGACACATTTCACTTGTTGGTTATACAAATTTAGCTGAAGCAAAGTAACCACGAGTGTTTCTATCAAATCCTCCACCGTTGTCTAGCATTAAATGTAAGCTAACAATTTGTAACATGTCAAACGATCAACATCTTTAAACAAATTCCCATGACGGATATTAAGATTTGGCCAAAAAGGAGCAAGATGCAAGGACAAAATAGTAAATTGCTTTATACAATTTTATAAGATTGGTATTGATTTTTGTGGTAGAAACAAGGATAATTATACTGGAAAATAGTTGGATTTTGTGATTGTGTGGTGATGAATGCAAATGGGATTTGGAGTATTTGGCTGAAAGTTTAGATGTTTCTCACATTGACCAGTGAGACATTTTATCAACCACATAATGTTCTTTTCTGAGTTGGAATAATCACTGCTAATAGACGATTTATAATCAATCCGAAACCTAAATTGTTACAAACTATCATCAATGCGAAACCTAAATCTACCTTAAATTGCAAAATCCAATGTTTCAACCACCCGACAAACTAGGGTTCTAAATACCACGATAGACGAATTGAAGGTTAATAGCCAGTAAATTAGCATCTTAAAGCGTGTAAATGATCACGGATTGCATTGGTTCTTGGCCGGAAGCCATTAATTGATAGAAACAAAAAAAAAAAAAAGGACCATAACAGCAAAAGGACTGTGGCCGAGCAACCCCACAACCTCGTTGTCTGTCGTGTCCCTAACTGCGTCAAAAATTGAAATACAACTGGAAACTTTATCATGTATCTTTTGATATGATATTATGAGATTGTTATATCATACATACGTCTTTATTGAACTTTGATAATCATTTTAGAGAGGTTGGGTTAAAAATAAAGGAATTTGAGTAAGAGAATTAAAAGAAGTCAATGAATATTCTTCAGTATTATATTATAATTGATACTGTTGGATTTGTAAGTGTAAGCATCATATGTGTGTATGGGGAAGGGGCGGTAGTTGGTGGCGACAACAATATTGGTATTGGTCGATGGTGGCAAAAGTGTTTATGGTGTCAGCGGTGTTGGTGTAGGCAACAATCAATGGTGATTGGTGGTCGAAAATGGCAGGTATTACGACATGTGGTGGTGGTAGCAGCGAATGCAGAGATGAGGGGTGGTCACAGTGGTATGTGGTAGGTGGCAAGCAATTGTGATGTGGTGGTTGCATACGGTGGTGATAGTCGTGGCAGAGGCAATCAATGGTGGCAAAAGGTGGTGGTAGTGACTGTGGTGGTGGTGGCGGTTAGTTGTGAATATACATTTGACTATGTTCCTACCAAATCCAGTCAAAACATATATATGGGTAACAAGGGTATCTAAGTTGGATTGATTAAACTCCGCTTCGACTTATTTAACTTAAGAGAGTTTATCTTATATATGTGATTGCCGGAAATGAATGAATCTTATGTGAAGGAACAAATGAATTAATATATGATTATGATGATTGTATGTGAAAATTTATGTGTTTGATGTATATAGTTATGTTATATGTATTCTGTGAAGTGATTTTCAATAGGTAAATAGTTTTTCATCACTTTCTTTTAGTCTTATGAATAGCAACTAATTCAAAGTCACTTACAATACCAAGAACAGAAGACTAGCTATAGGAAAAGAGTGCACTTATATGATTAAAAAAAATGATATATCTTTTTACTATTTCTTCCTACTCACCATAAGATGACACGTGGAATTCACGAATTTTCTTTCCTTATCTTCTTCATTTTTTGACATTTGTATTGATATTGTAAATAAGGGGATAAACTGAAGAAAATAATAGATCTTTCTTTTAAATAATATAAACATCCGTTGCTGAAATTGATGATAAGAATGGGTTGGTTATCGAAGTTAAGATTATTTACTTTGAAGATCGTATTACTTTACTAGAATAGTAATATGTCAACAATTTTAAGCATTGATATGATACTCATGGATGAAGAGGTATATAATTTATAAACAATTCTAATTTCTTTATTTATGTAATTACTTCCACGGGTTAAGTGCACCGAAATGTAATGAGCTATGTCCATTTTAATATTGTATGTAACGAACTAAACACTTTTTGCAAAAATACATTAAACTACCCGAAAGTTTAATGTAACATGATCTTCTATTGAAGGTTACCCGGTCATCTGGGGTTTTTAATATTTTATTTTTATTTTTATAATTAATTATTATTATTATTATTATTATTCAATTCTATATAAGTTATTTTTCTTGGAAAGAAGAACGCCCCGAAAATTTATCCATTATCTACAACAAGCCTACGATTTTGTATCGTTCTACTATCGACGATGCAAAGAGATTGATTGCTGCAAAACCCTAATTGAACCGAAGCAGAAATCGAGGGATATTGATTGATTGATATTAGAGATGGCGATGAGGGACGCCACTACCATCACCCTTGCTCCTGCGACAGTGCGATGCCAGGCATTATCGCATAAGCCCTAGTTCCCTTTATCTAAGTTTTAAACAAATCTACAGCCAAACAAGGATGAAGGTCTTCGTCTTCAACCGCTTACTCCGCCGCTGCCTCCTCCTCCTTCGTCTTCATCTACTTCCGCCGCCGCCTCCTTCAAGTTCGGATTTGGACCCCCTTCATTATAGATTTGGGTTCATCACCGTTTGAAAAAGTTAGGGCACCTTAACAAATTAGGGTTTTCATTGATCATTTTTAGGATTTTCGTTTTACATCTGTTTTTAGGGTTTCGTTTCCGTTTCAGATCTGTTTGTGGTGGTTAAATGTTTTTAAGGTGTTCGTTCGGACCTGTTTTGTAGTGGTTGAATGCTTTCATTATTGTTTCAGATTCGTTGGTGGTGGTATGTGTAACATCCTCAGATCGGGCCTATTCGTGCGCTCCATTTGGTATGCAATTTATTTAAACGAATTAAATATAAATAT
>JAUEJL010083173.1:0-15042 GCA_032274825.1 Drosophyllum lusitanicum
TAAGTCTAATTAGTAAAATAATTAAATTTATAATCAAATACTAATCACGTATAAACATACCTTGGCCTACGTAACAATTAGGCCCAAAATCAGGATGTTACAGTTAGTTGGGTTATGCTACACATGGGTTTGAAGTAAGAGAGAGAAAGAAAAGAAAAAAGTGATGTAACACTGATGTGATATTGGGGTAAGAGAGAGAGAGTATGGGGATGTCATACTAATGATCTGATATGATAGTCATTACATCATTTGCTTATTTATTGTGAGTATGAAAACACTTATCATAACTTCACAAATCTTTTTCCTTTATTATGTCAACATTAATAGACTTTTATTACCATTTGTATTTGATACAATTCAACTTATATTATCATGAAATGTGTTACAATTCCAGCTTAAAATTAGGTGTTATAGTAACATTTTTTATTAAAACGTTTTTACCTGTTGTAAATCTTCATGTTAGGGGATGTTTGTTAAAACAGAATGATAAAGCACCGAATGATTATATGGTCTGAATAATTCAAAGGTTCTAAATGAATCTGTCTCTGAATATGACATGTTGTTTGATAAAGGTTATGAATGAACAATTCGAATGATGTAAATTACCATTTTAACATTAATAGTGTTATGTTATATTATAAGATATGATTGTTTAACAATGCAACGTGTGAAAGAAAAAGTATTATGGTAAAATACTTGGTGCTTAATGATTCAGAATGTACTTTAAGGTAGAATGATTCAGCAGCGTTCTTCTGTTTCATTCAGCACAATCTTCGTTCAGAGATAGCAATCAAACACGCTGAATGCTGAATAATTCAGTATTCAGCGCAGAATGGTTTCATTAAACAGCAAACAAACAACCCCTTAGACTTTTTTTTGTTCAATTGATTTGAACATTTTCATGTTCCTACATGTTAATTGACCACCATCTTTGAATTTGTGTTCATCTTAACCGATTTGAACATCTGTAGGTTCTTCAATAGAGTTGTAAACGAACCGAACTTTTATGAACCGTTCGTGAATTTGTTTGGCGGTAAGTTCGTTTAATAAAGGAATGAACACGAACAAGATTTTTTGTTCGTTTAATTAAACGAACGAACACGAACAAAGATCTCGTTTGTTCATTTATGTTCGTGAACGTTCGGTTATCCGTTCGTGAACGGTTTGTTTACGTCTGTTCGTTTAAGTTTGTTCATTTATGTTCGTTCGTTTATATATATAATTTATAAATTATAATTAAGTAATTTAACTATGTGTCTATGTCTAAGAAACCTTAGTCTCACAAGTCATAAAACAATCGGTCTCCATAGTCCAGCTCTCCACACAAGTACATCACCAAACGTCCAAAACCACATGATTCTATCTCTCGACCTCCACTGCCGCTCTCCATCGTTAATCTTCACCGCCGGTCACCTTTATAATTCTCCAACCGCAACTCACTTCCGCATTCGTGCACCATTCCCATCCCTGCCTCTCGACCTCCATACTCCTGTCGCCGCCGCTCTTCCGTGTTTTTCATCAAATAGAGCAAAAGCTTTATTCAGTAAGCATTTTTTCAAATTCTAATCCCTAATATCTTTCGTGAATCGAGTAGAAACATAATATATGTAATAACTCGAGTATAAACTTGATATACATAAAATCAAGCAAAATCTTAACATTTGTTGTTGCTGCTATTTTTGATTCACGATGTTGCTGTTATTTTAGATTTTCATTGCTATGATTGAAGCTTTCAGATATATTCAATAGAAATAATATATAAGATATGTTTCAATATCTAGAGATAATCAATTAAATTCTGTTATATATAAATCTATCGAATCTAGCTCATTACGAATATGTATATGTTTTATGTTTGATACATATAAATCTGTTTTCTATTTATAATCATTCTGTTTATGTTTGAGTGGTTGTTAATATTGAACAGATGTCTCATGTTTTTGTAATGGTACTCTTTTATTCAATAATGTAATTTGTGTTTAGTTTGGTAGGATAAAATTTTAATTTTCTGAATGTTGCAGCTGAATTATGTTCGTTTGTTCGTTTATGTTCATTTATGTTTGTTTGTGTTCGTTTAAGATTTAAACGAACGAACATGAACATACTCATTTGCTAAACGAACAAACATGAACATACTCATTTGCTAAACGAATGAACACGGACAAGATTTCTCGTTCGGCTAAATGTTCATATTCGTGTTCATATTCAGTTAAAGTTAAACGAACGAACATGAACAAGCTCCGTTCGTATTCGTTCGGTTTGTTTACATCCATATTCTTCAATTTGAATATGGGTTCATGACTTGAGGTCATGATGAAGATGAAGCAATTGTTTTTCCCTAGATACGCAACAAAGTGAAAAAAGTCAAATATGCACACATAAAAAAACCATTTCAACATGTCACATGTGACGCATCCTAGAAAGTTTGTTGTATTTTACTAGGATAGAGAAAGTTTGTTGCATGCACTTGTATTTTAGGATAAATATATTGTATATTGAAGCACCCTACCCTTTTATTTATATCTTTCATGGGCTGTTTTTACATTTAATTAAATTATGTTGAAAAACAATACAGACGTAGTTTCTCATCGAGTTAATAATATGAAAATATAATAAATACTTTAAAATTTTATTTTTATATATAACATAATCTTTTTAACTTTACATTAGCAATATATTTATATTTATTACAATTTAATCTAACAAATTAATAACATGTAGACAAATAACTTAATCTTTACTATAAAAGCGAAATGTCGAGGTCGTCATTGCCTTCACACAAGTCGCGATTGGCAGTCTATTACTTCAACTTATTCATTGTCCCACGTCACCAGTTTTGTTGTGTTGGTGATCCCAATGACGAGCATGACCTTCGTTTACGCTTTTTTTATGGGTGATTCTATATAGCCCCCTTGATTGTCTATATAACCCCCTTGATTTGACATTTGTGAGTGAAAAAGTTATATTGAAAATGTAACATTCTTGATTGATATTTGAGTTTGTGAGAAGAGGGGGGCTAAATAGTAGCACCCTTTTTTTCTTTCATATGCACCGAAATTAATTTTATGGTTCAGCAATAGTAGTGATGTTATACTGCGTCATGTTAATATGACAGTCATTACTACGTTTGCTTTAAAGTTTGTGTCATGACAACTACTTAAGTCATCGGATAATTAATTACATTTGTACCACAATATCATGTTTTAATTATTTTAAAAATAAAAAATTAAATATTAAGAAGAAGAATTAATTTCTTCTAAAAACCATTCATGTAACAAAGTTTAAATCGTAATGGATAAAAGTTTTTGGTTGTAGAAGGTAAAATAGTTATTTCTTTTAAAAACCACTTAAGTCATTGAATAATTCATGTAATGAACCGTAAGCTACACTAACCATCCATATAATTTTCAAAATAAAAAAAGAAAAATATTTAAGTGTTATTTGTTTTTGGAGACATAAATGTTTTATATCTTTTTTAATATCTTCAGGAGAAGATATGGTTTAAAAAGTCTTAAGTCTGAGAAGGTCTGCGAAAAAAAGATGTGGTTTTTAACTTATCAAATAAGCAAAAAAAAGACACAATAAGGTCTTATGTATGCGAAAAAACAAACAAGCTTATTAGAAACGTATGCGCGCCCGTAGACGTTTCTTTAAAATAAGACCTTATTTTAAAAAACAAACGGTCTTTTATATTTTTTGAACAACTTCTATAAAATGAAATCTGAAATTGTTGACAAATCAAATAAGTATATTGTATATTTTACAAAAGTATATTAACAGCATCTCCTTGACCTCTTTTTCTATCTCAGCCTTTTGGATGTGTGGGTATCTGTAGGGCCTTGGTTCGGAGAGAAAGGGAGGTATAGCACCATTTCCTAGGCCCTATGCTTTAGTCGTAGCTTTTGAGGCCTCTCCCCCCTCCCATGGCCAAGCGCATCCAAAAAAGATTTCCTTCCCTTTCTTTATGACAGAGCAATTGAATGCAGCGGTGCAGATTTAACATATTTACCAAACAAGTTTAATTTGTAAATTTCTATCTCTTTTTTTACATTTGCACATGAACGGGTAAAAAACTTTTCATGGCCTGACAACTACGAGATCCATGACCTTGCCAACACTAGTTAGACTAACGTCCATTGCATGGCTGCCATTAATGTAAACGCGTTAATTGTAGTTGCATATGGACCGGTGATCCTTGTAATCACGACGTATGTTTGCATCTACCATTAAAACCTTGTTCTTCTTAATCGAGAGACCGAAGATGCAAGAAGCATTGGTGGAAAAAACAATGGTGGGAGTGACGATTTTTACACTTCGCCAACACGCTCACACCAAAGAAAGATGGGGAAATGTTGCGAGGATCGAGTCGACCGTCGCCCCACGTGTGTGTATTCTAATTTATTGTATAATATGCACCAGCTATATATCCTCTACATATCGTCTCTTTTCTAAAAAAGATCACACACCAATTCTTCTCTTCTAACCAAACGTAAATGAAATCATTTTCGTCATCATCTTCCTTCTCTCAAAAACCAAATACCATTAAGGATATAAAAAATGTCACCTCACAAGAAGTAAAAGAAACACGACAAAACCAAAAGAAGGTAATGAAAGTGACCAACATATATATTCTTTAGAGCTTTTACGAGGAAATCAGAAAAGTTGACCTTCTAACGTAAAATAAGCATACAATTAAAAGAGAAAAGGTGACGTAAAAAATAATGTAATTTTAAAGAATGTGTATGAATCTTCCAAAATAATTATTTCTTAAAAAAAAAAAAAAACTTGAATTGTTTTTTAGTTTCTTTCCCGTTAAAGCAAAACTAATGTGGGGTTAACATCATTAATGTACGTGAGGTTCATCCCCATCGATCCCCACCCCCACTGTCTCATCACCATCTTTCATACTCATCACATTAACATTAACGTTCTTCTTTCCTCCTCCTCCTTTCTTTTTTCCATTAAAGCTGTAAATTTGTTTTTTTATGTAAAGCCTCAAATTTAAAAGAAAAAACACAAATGTTGACAATTGGGGCTTCCGCATCCATGAGTCAACAGGTCAATGCTTGAGATTGATACCCTTTGATGCCAGGATATTCTGCATATATATGCATGCATCCGCATTATTGTAATTGATATTCGGTAAGTTCTTTTATGAGAGGTGATATATCTTTCTACTATTTCCTCATACTTATCTTCTTACTTATAATATCAATATAAGTGTCAAAATTAACGGAGAATGTGAGAAAACAGAATTAGTAGATTTTACATGTCATCTTATGATGAGTAGGAAGAAATAATAGGAGAATATATCATTTTTCTTCTTTTATTTACGTGTTCAGGGTAAGTGTTATGTACAAACATGACTATTTCTAAATTATTTTCTTTTTCTAAAAAATAAATTAAGTATATGACAGGTGACTCTATTTATGACGATCAATTTAAGAGTCATCTAATATTGATCACAAACTAACTAGAGGAGAATGACCTAGTGGTAAGACTTACATGGGCTTTAAGGATGAAAATATCTTGAGGTCCCAAATTCAAATCCTAAGAGCAAAAAAAAAAAAAAAATCATTTTGTGTTCACGGAGGTTCACCTGTGATGACTTCTGGCTATTTGCAAAGTGGGTGGTCGTTCTATGACTAACCGGCTCGTGAAACGGCAGATAAATAAGTTAAAAAAGAAAATATTGATCACAACAGTAAGAAAAGTTACTTGCAACTAAAGTTTTAATATTTTTCTGCAATTTTTATTGTTAAAAAATAATATTTTTTAGAAGTTGATAATCAGAAAAGTTACTTGCAACTAAAGTTTTATTTTGGTCAAAAATTAATAAAATTTAGAGAAACTGTTATTATATTTACTTATGTTCAAAAATTTTATGGTGAAAGAACAAACACGTACTAAAAAGAGGTGATCTTTACATAATAAAAATAGCCATACACAATAACTGTATGTATCATCAACTTATACCACGTGCATTAATTGCTAGTACCTTATCGTATATAGTTAAAAATTGTAATGTAAAAACCAGTCTTAAAAACTGTACTATGTATAGCTAAAACCTATTAGCTTTCTAGGTACTAATTATGTGTGGATCATGACGCTAGATTATGATTGGATACTGAGTTTTATTGTACTAATAGCCTTTTAAATGATGTTTTTGGTCTATGAATTAAACAAGTCTTTTATAGTTGGTGTATGAGCTAGCTCTTTTATGTTATTCAGGTATTGGTATCTAGGCTAATAGATGTTTCAGCATAGAGAAGGAAATACTTGAGCTACTTTATTCATTTCAACTTGTTACTTACATTATATATACTTGATGTTCTTAATTTTTGTTTAATTCAAGAATACTTTTCTAAATATATAGTTATCTATAGCTTAAAGTTGAATGTAAACGTTTATTGATTGCGTATATGCATAGTTATAAGATTTACAACTTTAGGTATAAGAATACATTTAAAAAGTATATTCGTAATAATAGCAACTAATAAAAGAAAAAAGAAGTTCCCAATGAAGAAAAAAGGAATTGTAGGTCCAATTATATCAAGTATCAATTAAGGATTAAATCAATCACACAATGATCATTATTTTGGTATAGTTAATGTATGTATACGTGAGAGAAACCAAGAACACAGAATGTTTGGAATAGAATTGCTTAGTTTATTAGGGTTTGTAAATGTATATATATACTCATTAGATATTTACTAAATCTATCATGTACCATGACTAGTATCAATAACAAAATTAAATATAAATGAATACAATTTTTATTTTAACATTAATCATGATCACAAAGTCAATTACATGTTTGATGAAAATTAAATACATGAATAATTCATTTACTATTTGAGGACCAATATTATGTCAAGTTATCTTTTTACCGGAGGTTTTTCGAAAATCCGTCTCTCTACTTTAATAAATGTATAAAATAGGATTAGCGACCCAATTGACAGTTTCGTTTGTTTTTTTTATTATCCCAACTTGATATAGTTTAGTAGTAAATTCAGTTTTGGTTTAAAGCGTGATTACTACTTATATTGTTTCATTCTAATTAACGTAGTTTTCCATCATTACCTTTTCCTTCGTTTATTATCATTTAAATTGATTATTAGAATATTAAAACAAATGATATATGCCCTAGCAGGCTAGCAGCACATAAGTTAAGGAGAT
This sequence comes from Drosophyllum lusitanicum, assembly GCA_032274825.1. Taxonomy (NCBI): domain Eukaryota; kingdom Viridiplantae; phylum Streptophyta; class Magnoliopsida; order Caryophyllales; family Drosophyllaceae; genus Drosophyllum; species Drosophyllum lusitanicum. Next base: position 7,180 of record JAUEJL010083173.1, read on the forward strand.
GATCTTTTTACTTATAAAATTAATTTATTCATGGAAGGTACAATACCTTTAAAGCCATGTTATAAGTTATTGAAGCATGTTTTCATATGATGAATCAATTCTATAAGTGAAAATATCATCTTCTCCTAAGTTAGATGAGCCTACACTCGCACACATTTTTAATGAACAAACTAGTTTAACACGCCTTGTATAAACACGAGAATGGTTGAGATAAAATTTAAATGTTTATGGTGGTAAAGAGTACTTATATATATAGTAAAACAACTTTATACATACATATGGATATAAAAAATCTTTAAAGAGTAATAAATTTATTAGAAATCAGAAATTTAAATTTTTTTAAAGAACCTCTTTATTAATCAAATTTGAATTTTTTAAATTTAATCTAATTGACATACGTTTTTACGTAAATAACCATAAAAAGTAGGTAGATGTATCTAGTAAATAATTCGAATAAATTTTTTTGTTAAGATATTTAAGTGTTAACAAACTAAATCATTTAAAAAATGTTATTCAGGTAACAACTTATTCGTAAGCCGTTTGAGAAAATAAAATGGATGATTGATAAAAAAATTATAATCTTTATCTTTAATATATATAATAAAATAATAGGATTATGATCTATTTTAGAAAAAAAATTCACCAATCAAATCCCTTTATTTAAATTTAAGTTTCATTAAAATCAGTAACTTACGTATAAAATTTAACATTTAAATAATTACAAATAATGTAATTCAAAATTAGTGTTTAGTTCAATAAAATGTATCCAAGTTGTCATGTTTTGCTATTGTGTGTATCGAACTTTAAAAGTTTCAATTGTGTGTATCAAACATTTAATTTGTTACTATTGTATGTAATTTGGTTACCTAAAAAGGTGAAAAACTTACAAGTCTAATACATATAATAGAAAGTTTAATACACACAATAACGACAAATTAAAAGTTCGATACACACAATAGAAAATTTTTAAGTCCAATACATACAAATAGCAAAATATGATAACTTGGATACATTTTGATGAACTAAACCCTAAAAAATAATAGGGTAATTTGCTAAATGGATAAACAAAATTGTCTAAATTATAGTAATTAACTATCAAATATACCTTTTAATATAAAAAACTAACGAAGCTTGCTATTTTTTGTGATGAGTAGTTACCTAATAGTCAAGAGAACTTTTAAATTATCTAAAAATTAACAACAAAAATCTTTAATCTTTAATCTATATTAAAAAAATGATTATGATATCATCATTCTATTTTTAGAATTTTTCCATCGATTATCTTATTTATTTTCACAAATGGTTTACAAATGAGTTGTTTTCTTCAATATCATTTTTTAGGTGATTTAGTTGTTTTCTCCGACACATATGAGTTCTTTTCATATATGTACTTTATAATTGTTTTGTTTTATACGGTAATACCAGTTAACATATAAGCCTTGTTCTCGATTTATTTTAACGAGGGGAAGGAAAAGATTGATAAGGAGTAAAAGGAAAAATTGTGTTCTTGAGATTTTTTTAAGAAGGGAAGGAAAGGGCTGAGAAGGGCAATTTTACCATTTTTCTTTGTTAAATCTTTCCTCCCACTTTTGAGATAATTGGGAGGGGAAGTTTTTCAATCATTCCCTTTCCTTTCCTTCCCTTCCCACCCCTTCCATTTCCTTCGTTTAAAAACTCGAGAACAAGGCGATAAATATTTAAAATTTATTTTAGGGTTTAGTTTACCAAAATGTATCCAAGTTGTCATGTTTTGCTATTGTATGTATTGGATTTAAAAATTTTCTATTGTGTGTATCGAACTTTTAATTTGTTGTTAATGTGTGTATTAAACTTTCTGATTGTATGTACTAAACTTGTAAGTTTTTTACTTTTTTATGTAACAAAAATACATACAATAGAAACAAATTAAAAATTTGATACACACAATAGAAACTTTTAAAGTTCGATACACAAAATAGCAAAACGTAATAACTTTGATATATTTTAATGAACTAAACTCTTTATTTTAACCATTCCTCGTATTTATACATAAAATGATAATCTAATTAAGATAACAACATTATAACCCTTTTCTTTTAATATATTAAAAATCACTTTTATTAAACAGATATACAAGCAAACGTCCTTTTCCAAAATATTAATATATAAAAATAAAAAAATGGCTAAAAAATCAAACTTCAATGTATTCATGTTGAGGAAAAGCAGCCATTCAAACAAGTCGCGAAAAAGACCCTTCTTTCAAAAAGACGAGGATCCCACCAAAACTAAACCCCTCACACTCCTTTCTCTCTCTCTGGTCTCTGGATCTGCAGCAAAACCCTAGTTTATCTTTTGTATTCACTCTTCATTCCTTTTTTTACCTCAAATCTTTCACCAGTATCACTCTTATTCATCTTCATTTACTTGAAATCAAGTTAATTTTCCAATACTCATCATGAATGAACCGGCGACGCCTCCTCCGACGATCGGAAAGATGGGCCCTTACACCGTCTTCATCACTCCTTCATCAGATCCATCTCTCGTGTCGGTTGCTGAACCGCCGCCGGTGAAATCTGCTCCTCCGGTTCAGCCTCCGCCGGTTCAATACCAGGAATACACCTCATCGAAACTCGGATTTTTCTGGGATGCCGTTGCCAAATTTCAGAATGGTACCGTCATTTTTCCATTTCTCTACTGAGTTTTAGGATTTTTAGAGGGAATTTGAAATTGGAAAGTGTGGTGAATATCACTAGATTTGAGCTCTTTATTTCCTTAATTGCTTAGCTTGTTGCTGTTACATGCCAAGCCCTGATCAATTTCACCTCAATTGGTTTCTAAGTTCTGAATTCAGTTTTTAGGAAAAAAAATTAGGGGAAAAACAAATATCAACAAACATTCCATGTTTAGTGATTAACAACTTTGAACTAGTCGATATTGATCAAGTCTTTAACTGTCAGAGCACTTTGTTTCTGTGGTGCAAGCAAATCATATTTTGCAAGAATGATAAATTGTAGACAAAAATCATATTTGGCTAATAACAAAACCATCCTTAAAAAATCAAAAATGCCAAAAGAAAAAGGAAAACAAAACAAGAATGGTTAGTTTCGGACAAGATTGTCGTAGGACAACGATCTTTTTTTTCATCTGCTATGCATAATTCTTTTGTAATTGCTCGCTGTTATGCGATTCCACAAGCACAATTGTTATTTTGCAATAGTGAATCAATGCTACAAGCATTATGTCTTTGTTTTGGGATTCTTTTTCTTTTTTATGTTATGCATTCAGCTTGACTAATGGTCCATTTATATAACAGCGCATTCAAGTCTGGATGAGTATGTAGCAAATTGGTTTGGGTTGAATCAGTCGAAATATCAATGGGCTCTTGATGATTACTATGAAAGCAAGGGGGTGGTAAGCACTTCAGTTCTTTTGTTTCTATTTCTAGCATAGAAAGAGCCCAATCCATGTAAGCAATAATAATGAATAAAGAAACGAAATAGTCTGCCTATGAGCCAATGTTATATACACTAAGAAATCCATGTCCTGAAAACATTTACAACAAACAGTCAACGATCATATGTTTAATTGGACAAATTGATGGTTATCATGCCTTGAAATACCGATTTTTCTTAGCTATAGACATTGAGTTCTCAGTTAGATTTTACATTATGCACCATCTTCCCAAGGCATTTGACATCTATTTAACATACTTCTTGATATCTAATTCTTGCAAAGCATCATAAACTTTAGGAAAAAGCTGACACAGAAGCGAAACATGCATCAATTAAAGCTTAAAGTGTGTAAAGTATGCGTATTTGCCTATTTGTGAGGTAGGCAGGTGAAAACTTACTGGGTATGCTTATATCTTTAGGTTATTGTTTCTTGAATCTTAGGGTTCTATGCGCTTTTTGCAGAGGATGGGGTTTGGTTGTGCAAGAACACCTTCATAATGTCTTTTTGAGGATGCTAACATGATTTGGTTCTTGGGTGGAATGGTGGATAGGGTTGGATCAATCTACATGGTCCGGGGAAGCTGTCTGTGAACGATATGGTCCATGGGGCCAACTGTATTATAGTAACAAGTTGAATCATGTAATGTGATCCAAAATGCAAAGTTTTCTACTCACCAACAACCAAATAATTGGCATGAAGTGTGGCCATATGTTTGTTGTTGCATTTCTATTTCCATTCCCAGTTTAAATGTGTACCTTATGAATCAAAATTAGAGGTTGGGACCGCATGACTCAACCACTTATTTATTATTAGCACATGCTAAGAGATGGGGTGATTGAGATTGCATATTGAAACTGTTTGTGTTTACTGTATTTTTGTTCAATAAAAATATGCTTTGAATGAGTACGAATGAGGTAACTTGATTTAGAATGTTCAATTTATGCACTTGCCAACTGGGGCTCGTAGATCCTAACACAACACGAAACTCAACCCTAATCGAACATGACCTTGGAACTAAAATTAGGGGTTGGGACCGCATGATTCAGCCACTTGTTTATCAGGACATGTGACATGGGTTGTTTGGGGTCGTGGGGAACTCGTAGTGGTCCTAACTACTAGCAACAACCACTACGGCAAGCGTCACAACGACGGGCAATACGAACCTAATGGTTAGCTTTTGATGCCACCATACCATAGGGCGATTATGATCCCTATGGGGCTTGTATCGAATCTATATCTCCGACTGACTTCAGTGTCTGAGGATGGTGCTAGTATTCGCTAAGTTGCTTATTAGAGCAAGTGTAATGTAGCTTATGAGGAGCTTAGTCATCACCCAATGATGATGTGTGATTGCCACTACGAGTAGCTCTTGCTTTGTTGTCATTGCTTGGCTCGTCATCCTCATGACGAGGATAAATAAAGTAAAAAGAAGAGAGAATGATTTTAGTGTTTAACCCTTACATCTTATAAGTGTGTCTATCCCCTACCAGCAAGTCATCTTAGAAGTGATTCGTTATGAATTAAATATGCGAATTACCATTACGGATACTCTGGTGGTGTATGGGGATTGTTTATGAGTAAATTTGTATCTTGTGAGAAGGAAATAATTGGATAGGGACCACGATCACTGTATAATGAAAGGTTTTTAGATCGTAAGGGCCTTTTAAAAACTTTTTATTCGGCTTTTAGCATTGCTTCCCCCACTTTAAGAACTTACAAAATCCTTCTCCAATAACCTTTAAAAACCAAAAAGAGTGGGCCCTCCCCATTCTGGCCGATAAAAATAAACATTTAATATATTGTTATGAATAATTATGAAATAAATGTTCTTATCCTATAATATTATAAAGGATAGGATTACTGGAGATATGTATTACCTTATATAGGAGATTTGAATCTTGAATACATATCTATTGTACTTCTATAAATAGAGGATTGCCTAATGAATAAGATTAACTCTTTTCTTTATATTCCTTCTCTTGTTCTCTCTATATTCACTGTATTATAACCTTTATAGTATAATTTACTATTTCATTTATTGAACGGCATAAAAGTATAAATCTGTAACAAGATTTCAAAATTGAATGTTATTAAATACCTTAAAAAAAAAGAAAAAATCAAACTCTACACGTAATTTATATCTATGTTTTTTTTAATTACAGTTAATTAGTGTAAAACTTGATTTCATTTATTCAAATAAATGTTTAATTACAAAAACTGAACATACAATAAATCTGATCGATTCTAACATATATTGATATATATGACAAATTACGCTTAATGTAAAAGGTGATTTCGATAATAAGATTTTGAATGAATTGAAGCTCTTTGTGATGATGTTGAGATATAGTTTGCTTACTTAAAAAAGTTTTCGGAGGATAAATAGTATTAAAAGTGATAAAATAGTTATATAAAAGAATATTATTTATAATATAATTTTTGCAAGCAAAGTGATTGCAGATGTGCGTGACGTCCAATTATAGTCATGTTTTTCGAATACAAGACGGTAGGTTAAAAAAAAACAATTTTTGAAATAATTAAAATTGGCTTGTATGCACATTCAAGTTTTGTCTTATCATAAACCATCAAGATATATACATCTTATGTCATTATAAAACATTATAAAATTATAAGTGACATTTGTTATTATATAGTTGATTATGTTAGATTTTGCAAAACTTAATTTTTTGGTTTTGGATATTACTAGAAAAAAGTTATTTGTTTTTTTAATGTTAGATGTCGAGAATTCGAGATACACCTAGATGCTAATTGTTTTATACATTCTAATTGTTTTATATATTGGAAACCTTATTATGGTTTTTTTTACTTTGCTTTTATAAAATTATGAAACATGTTTTCGTTCAAGATGTTGACATGAAAATATTGTTATAAAAGTGTAAGGAAGTTTAGAAACTTTATATGAACATGTCGTTAGTATGCATGCATATATACATTTTATTAATAAGTGAGGCATCAAGATATTTTATCAGATATGAATGCAAGATTCTATGTTTTATTATTATGATATGTATAATATATAGTGGGTCTTTATGACTTAGACATCATAAGAATACTTATGTCTTATCTTTATAAAGTTACTTTCGTAAATGATATAGTATCAATGAGACATATATCATGTATCTAATAGAAACAAATATAAAGTTGTTTAATTGAAAATTTACAAAAGGAGGACATATGCACCCAAAGTTGTGACTTGTGATGTTCCATTTAAAGCTCATTGTAAATGAATACTTCTAAGTTTGAAAGAATTATTCTGTAAATCGGAACTCGACCATATATATAATTACTCTTGAGTTGATATTATATAGAGAAGACTATATATGAGAAATATATCATGTATCTAATAGATACACATATGAAGCTATTTATTTGAAGATTTTACGACAAATATATGACATCCGAAGTTATGACATTCCCTATAGCTCATTGTAAATGAATTTATCTGGAGACTGAATACTTTATTCTGTAGCTCTATAAGTGGGAATAACTCGGTTATATTCATAATTATTTTTCAGTTGTTATAATATAGAGAGAAAGATATATAAGAAATATGCTAAGTGCAGTTCTAAATTAATGTTTGCTTTTGACCGAGTAAACAATGAGCAAACCAATAAGCTTTAATATAAAACCCGTCTTGTTGGCTTAATTACATTCCCATAAGTGAATATGATAATATGATAATATATATAAATATGATGGTTATTAACCTAATTGAGATAAATAACACGTGCTAAGAATATGATTTACCAACGAAAATTGCAAGATAATTGACGGGTTTATAAGTAAAATAGGGAGTGGAAAGTATAAAAATGTCACATGAAATATATGCTAGTAATGGGTGCAAGAAATCATTGGATGCATTTTGGAAAACTAAATAACTAGTATAGTACTATCTTAAAGCTCTTATTAAGGAAAAACGATTATTCACATGATTCGTTTAGCTTATGATGGTGACTCATGACTTAAGCACATATAATATTATTTGGTGAATTATTGATGGTTATTATAATGCTAATGGTTTATTTATATATTGATGGTTATTATATGTGTTCTATAAATAGTAAAAAGTTGTTACTGCAAGACAGTTTTCCTACTTGACAATGTTGCTATATATAATAGTGCAAAATAAAGCAAATGCTCTAGAAGAGCTATATATATAATAGATTGTCATGAGGAAAAACTTTAAAAGTCATGAAGTACTATTTCCTTTTGCATCTTTTTTACACAAAGTCATGAAGTACTATTTTCTTTGCATCCTTTTACACAAAGATTAGTGAAATTGAATCATATGTGGTCTTAAATTAGAAGTTTATTAACCTTGATTATTTTATTAATTGGCATGACCGGTTAGACTATCCCGAGTCAATAATGATGTGAAAATTTAAAGAAGAACAAGAAGTTTCTTCAAAG
>JAUEJL010083184.1:0-15040 GCA_032274825.1 Drosophyllum lusitanicum
TATTATTTTCATTTAGTTACTAGTGGTGGTTATTTCTAATGTATATTTTATTAGCATCATCCATTTCTTTGTGAATTTAATTTATCCATAGTTTGCATGGAAGACATTTGTACAACCTAAATCGGGCATTAGGAATTCGATCAAATTTCTGAGATTGTGTTCCTTCTGTTGTTAGAACAACTATGACATTTGAGGCATTAGACATGACTATCCCTTAGTACTTAGCACTTACTAGGTTTCAAGAGTTCACTCGAGCACACATAAAATAGTAAACTGACTAACTGCGGTTATAGGTCGAGTCAACCATCCTATTTTGGTGACGGATGTCACATTTAGTATCACTTCCTTACAAGTTGTTACACGACCATCATCACACCAACATCGTTGCACCACACGGTATTCATTTCTATACCATTGTGTTGTGTTGGTTCAATATTTTCGATCATCGACATTCATGCTCGGTAATGATATTTGTTATCATCGTCATGACAACCGATGTTGATCTTCAAAATCATTTATTCATGGTATTATAAATGGCACAGGTTGTGAATACTAAGAGCAAGAAAAAGTCAAAATTTCACAAGCCTACTCATCATGATGCATAAATTTATTTCTTATCGAAATAACCATTAACTATCATGATATTATAAATGACACGGGTTGTGTATACTAAGAGCAAAAAATACCAATCTGAAATAGTCAACCAAAAAACAAAACTTTTCGTAATTGATTCTTTGGTTTTTTACCTTGTAAAAAACCGGTTAATTTGGTTCGGTTTTAGTGTCTATTAAAAATTTTGAACCTAAAAACCAAACCGACCCAGATTACTTGAATTTTAACTTTTATAAGTTGCTTTAAGTTATGTGATGTTTTTCTCTTACTAAATGTTGAAAGTTGTTTGATTGTAATTTTACATATTTAATCATCTATAGTTCTATACTAGTAGATATATATGTTAGCTTAAATGATAAAAAAATTTATTTCCTAGGTGGACAAATTTCAATATTGTTATTAGAAAATGGTAACTAAACAGATAACCTAAGCCCAGTCCATCTAGTAATCAAAACTGGATGGTTAGTTTATCAGAACTTAATCCAACCAATCAAACTCCTAATAAAATGTACCAAAGTAGAAAACATATCTAATTAGCTACTATATTTGTTACTTTAATGACAAAAAAAGGTTAAACATCTTTATATTATTTTTAAGAGAGATTTTATATCATATAATCAAAACATGTATCAAAATCAAACGTGTAGATGAAGAAAAAAAAATTAGTAAAATCACAAGATGAGGTCCGAGGACGTAGAACTTATTCTTAATGTCTTTTAGGGGCTGTTTGACATTGAAGGGGCAATTATGTCAAATTAAAACCTGTTCAATCCTATTGTACAAGTGCCACCACGACACGAGTAGATAGTTGCCAGTATTAACTCCCGGTTACAATAACCCTCCGACTCAAGAAAGCTATCCGGACGCCAACCCTACATTTTACAACCCAATTTATATTTCACTTTCGATTCCGAAACTGTATCTCATCGACAAACACAGCGTACTGGAAAAGCGCGACTGTACTTGAATTCTACACAAATCTTTCAATTATTTGCCCTCCAATTTTCGTTTTTCCGGCATCTGAATCGACAATTTCGCGGAATCACCGGTTACAGCGTACAAATAAATCGGCAGTGATCCAATTTTATGGTGAGTGGATACCAATCAGGAAAGGTAATTGGTGTGTTTGAATTGATTAGGTTTTTGTGCCGAGGATGGGGAATTAATGATGTAAACTCGCAAGTGTGATGAAGCTTAATTTGATCGATTTGTCCGTGTTATTTCAGTTTTTGTACTTGAGTTGCATGTGGTGGAATGTTACATGGAAACTTTGGTAGCAGTGGAAGAAGGGGAGGCAGATAAGCTTGAGGGTACTTCTGCAATCGTAATTACCTGCTCTGAATCCTCAAAGCAGATTGCTGATCCCGTTGTTTACAAGCTTGCTCGGGTAATTTGTATTTCAATTTGTTAGGGTTACGTACATGCAACATAAAATTTGATTCTTTAGCTGTGAAGATTTCATTGTATAAATTGCCATATTGGGTTGTGAGGAGGAATGCCCCTTATGTTCTGTTTGCAGCTAGTGTTATCGGTTATTGATAGGGATTTAGTTATAAGTGAACACTCGAAGACAGGTTTATCAAACAATTGACTTACAACTGCAGTTTTAGGATGATCAGTCTAGCAAGTCACATAATAGAAGTATGAGGAAAATGTTGATCTTATGGAGCTTTTGTATGCCTTCTTAATTAGTTATAACCTTTTATGGGTATATGGTCTTTATAAATTGTTTCTTTTATAGAGTTGAAAGGATTAAACTCTTCGTAGATCATCTCAATCCTCTGAGTGGACATGCAGCCTTCTTTGTGTTGAGAAGGTCCTTTATGGTTTTTGTTTGTTGGTAGTTTTTTGGACAGATGAAGATCAGGCAAATAGTAGTGTGGTGGATCTCTGCTGCAGGGCTCTACTCATCTGTCTAATTAGATGCCTCTTCTGCATGATGAGTATTGTGGTCTTTATAAATTTCTGTTTCTTGCTTAAAGTTTTATTGCAGCAAAATAAGTAGATTCTGAATGTGAAATTTGGGACTTAACCTTATAGGCCATCAAATAGATGTTAGTTCTTTACATATGAGATCAGATGGATGTTAGTTCTTTACAATATGAGATCAGATGGATGTTAGTTCTTTACAATATGAGATCAGATGGATGTTAGTTCTTTACAATATGAGATTCTTGATGTCGAGGTTAATTTTAGTTGTATAATAATACTGGTGAAGCATCTCGTATACAGAACTGACATGTCATCAAATGGATGTTAGTTCTTTACAATATGAGATCTCATCTTAGTATATAGGGAAGGACAAATTTCTTAAATACGTGCTTCTCCATTAGGTATCGAGGGAACTTAACTTTGTAGGTCATAGATGCTGATGACATTTTTATAATGAGATGATTGGGATGTTGAAATTGCGGACAATGATTTATAAAGGTGCTGACGATGTTGGGAAGTTTTCTTCCAGTCTTCCTTACCCAGCGTGTTGGTCTGACCAAAATGATGCTGTACTGTGAGAAATAGAAGAAAATGCGTTAGGGTTAAACTGATAGATCTGACCTTTATATGTTCTCACATCAGGTTTAACATTTTCCCCTGGCCCTTCTGAGTAACCGTGAGGTTCTGGTGAACTGGTGTTCAGACTGAATGATTTTTCTACATCTTTGGTCTTCTTGTCATGGCTTTCATCCTAGCCCCTGACCAATGGTTCTTCCCTGCAACCCCTGCAAGGGTTCCCGCCTTCCCGTGCGAGAGTCCATGTTTTCCTTACTGGTTGTTTCTTTTGATCTTTGTGTTGTCATTACAAAAATGGCAAAAGCAATCAGATTGACCAGTTGTATGGAAACATGGAAGAGATTGAACCTGAATCATTTAAAGAACCAAGGGGAACAAAGTTGGTAGCATCTTGAACAATATTTAACTAGACAACGTAGCATGGTAAGATTTAGTGGTCCTGATGAAAGAATGTGATATCAAGAAAAGATTAAAGAAATTATACTTGAAGCAAGGTTGTAAAAATCGCTCGGCGGTATACAGTCGGTCGACTACCTTCAAGCATTAATCAGCCTAGGCGGTGATTAATCGGTTTCTAGGCGGGGACCTTAAATTATAAAGAAATTTATCTTAGAAAAATAAATACTAGCAATACCCTAACAATATAAGTCAATAACCATCAAAAAGAATAATAAACTTGAAAAATAAAAGCAATAAGTTCATAATTAGTTTAATAAACTCAAAAAAATAAAACCATAGGTTCCTTTAAAACCCTAAGCTGGTTTATCTTTTTAAAAAAATAAAAAAACAAATCAAACCCTTTTGTTGACCGCCTAGGGCTGCCAAGGATCGCCCGGGACCGATTTTTGACCTGACCGATCAAGTGATTTGTAGGTCGGTAGACTGCCGAGTACCGCCTAGGCACTGATTAATCGGCCGCCTAGGCCGATTTTTACAACACTGACTTGAAGTTTTAAAGTTGAGACATGCAAAACCTGTGATATGAATAATGGGAAACTATGAGATAACGAATGCTATTACGTTTTTTAGTAGACATAGACCTGATATATGTGCACAGAAGCCTTGACCAAAGTGCTACTACAGCAATGGCAGGCTCTAAACCAGATGTGCTGTTTTTATCTGATAAAGGATTGCTTTGGCAGAAATATGTATATTCTTTTCTTGAAAACAGGCATGATAAGTTGTGTTTCATACATAATTTTTTACTATCATTTCACTTCGCTTATCTCATACGAAAACGGTCTTGACCTGCAACACAAACCTTTTTAAGCATTATTCGGAGTCTGAGTGATATGGGTTAAAGCCCCTTTACTTAACTTCTCATGTATCCATACCGACAGAAGGAAAACTAGGTATCCATAAAGATGATGACTCGTGCACCAGTGTTTTCATGGTAAAGGTAACCGTTTTCATGGTAAAGGTAACCACAAAAATAAAAACCAACTGTTAAGTTTCGAGAAATAGTGATGCTCTTTTGAGTGCACATGGAGGTTAGATAGAGAACTCACATAGTAGCAGCCTGTTTGGTGACATTTTTGATAACGTGAGTAACTACATTGTGTTTGTTGGACTTGTTGTTGCATGTGTTCATGTATCTCCATAAGCACTAGGCTTCTCTTCACTGATTTGGCATTTTGAGTAAGCTTGACACAGAAAAGGCTGTCACATATATATCAGGTGTGTGATCATCTTGCTGTATGAGCATTGGCCTTAGACTTGGTTAACTGTAGTGTTACATACTACTAACCTTTCATCATTGTTTCCAATCATCATCATGGTGTCATTGATGTAGCACATATAGAATGTCATTTCGAGGCGTACATTTTGGGGTCATTACGTATGGTTAGTTTGTTTTTGCTGATTTCTTCTCCAAGATGGTGCCAATTGTATTTCTTTTTTCACAGTTAATATTAGTGGTGGGTGATTTGACGTGTTTTGTACTTCGCAGGTTGTAGGTGATGGAATATATATACCTGCAACTGATGATGAAGTGATGAAAGCTGAGGATTTGATTGATCATAAGAGTTCACCGCATTTTGTTTTGGATGACAGTCAGACTGCAGTCTGCACTTCAAATGACGACACTTTTGGTCCAGACTTCATGCCCATCGACTGTGAAGGTCTCTCTAGTTGTTTTTTTTCATTATTCTTTTACTGTGTCTCCCTTGGTTGTCATAATATGCTGGTGATATACTTAGTTGTCTTTGTTTGTTCATGTTTTTGCTGGTGTGTTGCCAGTTAAGCTCTATCGAGAGTCATTAATGTTACTGTCTTGTTTTCTACATGTAAGAAGTGATGCGTAGTGCTCTTACATTTTTGGTCTAGAGCATGGTACTAAAACGGTGCTGATTGAACAGTTTCTTTATTCTTTTGTCTTCGAGGCTTTCATTTTCCTTTTTATTTTTCAAATGTCTTTCCCTATATAGTTCTACCTATATAGGCTTTTATTTGCCTTTTGGTTGTATCTTCATGCTTCTAGCTCATCTGAATGAAAAAAAAATCACAGATCTTTTAAAATTCGAGGACACTTCCACTCAAGAAGGAAGATCAGATGCCGTAGCTGACACAACAGTTGATCTCGGGAAATTGAATCCCCAATTTGAGGTAATGTTCTGTTTTGGACATCATGCAAGCTTGTTTTCACTCTTTTACTGAATTTAATTCACCTTTAAACAACTTTTAGGGTTTGTTAAATCTGGTTGCTTTTATACTCTTTACTAAATTTCGGGCTTGTTTATTGATTGTCGCTCACTAGATATTTGTTTAATTTTTTATTTTATTTTATTATGGCCAGCTAAGATTGTAGTACCTGTTTAAGAGTACAATAATTTTATATATATTCTGCACATGTATGTTGAACTACAGGAATTTACTCGATCAGAGTCGACTCCCATTGATGGCCAGATTGACCAATGTGGAGATAGAAAGCAAGCAGAGCCTTTACAAGGATCGGCTGAGAGTGAACCATCGACTTCAACTATGTGTGCTAGTTGGAAACCTGATTTCTCTAAGCTGAAAGGGGAGATATGCCTGGACAATCTTTCAGTCAGAGAACTTCATGCGACTTTTAAGGCTACATTTGGCAGGGAAACTTCTGTGAAGGACAAGCAGTGGCTCAAGAGGAGGATTTCCATGGGATTGTCTAATTCTTGTGATGTTTCCGCTACCACCTTTATAATTGAAAATAACATAGTAAAAAAGAAAGACAAAGCAGAAAACTTCGATAATAAAGATGAGAACCATAACCAAGATTCTTTTGTTGGACTAGAAGAAAGAAAAGTAAGTGGTGATAATGTATCAGTTGGTCAAACTATTCAGGATGATCATTTTAATGGGAGCAGCAAGAGTGTGCAAAGTGCTACGTCTAAGCATCATATCGCTTTTGAAGATGATAACCAGGGAAATAAGAGAGTTAGGAAGCCTACACGACGTTATATCGAAGAAGTTTCAGAATCAGACTCGCGGGAATATAGCGGAAGACCAGTTTCTTCTGTCAAAACTTCTGGTAGTGGACCAAGAACTCGTGTGCGGCCCCTTCATAATATCCAGCCAGTTAGGAGACCTCTTGTCACTCGTCAGGATTCTCTTGGAGGTTCTGGGGTTGAAATTCCATATGTTTCTAGGATCCGAAGAGGACGCCCAAGAGAAAACTTTATGGCTCTTATGGTAATGTTGAGTTAGTAACTACAAATATTTTGCATGATGATATAAATCTTCATAGCTAAACTTAATTTGATTTTTCTTGCTTGCTCGATTTGTTATCTTGTTTCTGAAGTTTTTGTGGTAGCTTGTGACCTTTGTAACCGCTTGCCTTTTTGTCGTTTGCTTATTTTGTTTGTTAAAGTAAGAGTCTTCTTTGTTTATGTTAACTTTTAATACTTAAGCTTAAATGCATGTCTTTCTATATAGAGTACTAAAATACTCTTAGGTTTTTTTGGAGGGATATCGTAATGTCAAGTCATGAGCGCGTGTTGCTAAATGAAAATATATATTCAATGGTTGGAACCTTAGTACCATGATGGAAATTTGACACGGCAATGAATATGAGTATGGTTGGCTTGTAACTCTGGATGCGAATGCTATACATAAGTTCATTAGATGTGCGTTTTGGTGTATGGGCTCTCTGTTGTTTCATTTGTATGTTCTCAGATCCCATATCTGACTCCTTGCTAAGCTCTACTTGCTTCTGAGTTCTGATGTTTAATTATTTGCTTCCTGTTAGTATTTTGCGTAGAATGTGCAATCGATTTTAATAGGTTTATGATGCCTTTTGCTTTCTTGTTTTTTGTGTAAAGCTAAGATACACTACCATAGTTTTAGTATGGACTAGTCTTAAATCAACTTAGGGTTCTGTTAACAGTAATATGTTACTTGAAAAGTTGCAGCGATTACATGGTGTCACATTGATTTTCACTTTAAAAATGTATCGCAATTGTCTGTATCTTTCTCTACTAGTATAAACAGATTGTGACGCTGTTGGTTATGAACATAGGCAATTTGTGTGATCCAGTATTTAAAAAACCGATCATGAGGACCTGATGTGCTCATTCTAAGCACATTAGTTTTTGGACTTCATTTATATATTGACTATATACTCTAGCTGCTTACCCAGAGTCATATTACATTCTTTGTGTTGTCGGCATGCGTGGAGGATGGTACTATTGCTCATTGTGGTAAAATTCAATTGTAGAAATTTCAGTCCTCTGGAATGGGAATGACGGCGAGACTGGTAAAGAAGGCCCATGATCCTCACTCAGATAATGAAATAGAGAACCAAGAAATCAAAGCTACAACGGCGACTGGATGGTTTCAACAGCCTGTAAGCATTTATATATTTCATTCTTGTTTTTGTTCATCAACTTGCTATTGATGAATGCTCTGTGAACTAGTTGCTTTGGCTTTCAAAAAAGGTTAAATCAATGACGCATAGTCATCATTCTTTTTGGTTCTTCTCTCTTATATTATCTCTGTTTCTTTCTTTGAGGGTTCACTCCTACATTCAGAATATCTATATATCGCATATAGACCCTGTGACAAATTACTCTTCATGTTGGCAGATAATTATTACTTTTCTAAAATTTACTGAACATCATGTTGGTTGTGGGAAGTGGGAACCTATCTAAAAGACTAAAATTAGCTAGTGAAGCAGAGTATGTATTATCTGCTTTATAATCAGAACATATATGTAAAACTACCCCAAGGTGTAGCTTCTTTCCAATATTTTACGGAGATTTTTGGCAGTAAATCAGTAATACAACCTTTATGTAATGGGGGAGGCTCCACATATTAAACACTGAAGTGACAGGTGAAGAATGAATGGAAGTGTGATAAATGTTTGTGTTTAAGCAAATACAAAGCTTTTTCATGCAACTTTTAGGATATGGTAAATGGTAACAGACAACTAGCAAACGAAGGCTTTCTTGAAAAAACTTCAATACAAATAGTGTCTACCCTGCACCAAACACTTGTAATAAGAAACATAGATTCTCAGCAAATGTTATCCATGATATTTTAGTACCCTATCACCTTGTGACCGTTGTTTTAATTCTACGTAGCTAATTAAGGAACCAGGAGAAAATGAACAGTATTCAGAGCAGTCTGCCGGCTTAAAAAATGATTCAGATGACGGACACATGGATTCATTCGCAGGCGATTCAGATGATAATATATTAACTGTGCCGACAGCAAAAGGTGGGATGAGAAGGAAACATCATCGACCATGGACTCTCAGTGAAGTCGTCAAGTTAGTTGAAGGTGTTTCTAGGTATGGTGCTGGCAGGTGGTCTGAGATTAAGAGGATTGCTTTTGCAACATGCTCACACCGTACTTCAGTTGATCTCAAGGTATCTTCTTGCTCTAACGTAGTAACTTTCACATCTAATCATTTTATTCAATAGTAATAGACTTATATTATTATTGTTGCTGCAATAATACGATTTTTGTAATACTACCTGACACCAATTATACTAAAAAGTTTGGACATAAAGTGTTTTTGGTTGACCAACCCGGGCTGTGTTTTTGACATTTACCGAAAGTTCTGTTCTGACTCAAACAAGAGCTGTGCACCTTGCCACCTTTAATGCCTGCTGTCCTTTCATGCTTTTTGATACGAGTTTACACATTATCTCTAAGTATGAATAAGATGACCTTGTATTTTGTGCTAGTTAACGGTCAATTTATGCAGGACAAGTGGAGAAATCTACTGAGAGCAAGTTTCACACAGTTGCCAGCTGAAAAAGGGGTAATCAATTTCTTTCAGCTACTCTTCATGTATTAGGTCAGAGGTGGCAATTCGATCCATTTACATATGAATGGGTTGATCTGGGTTGTGGTTTATTCTCGGGGGTCCAAATTTTTTTTTATCTAAAAAAGGAAATGGTTGAAGGGGTCAAACAGTTGAAAATCACACTCCTATTTTTGATGGCATACAACTCCTTGATTGTTTTTATTCAAAGATTTAGATTTTTTATTATAATAATGTTGTTTTTGTAGTCATATTAATGTTTACATTATTAAAAATAATTAGAAATGCAAAGGTGTGTTTATGGGTCTACTGAACCCAGCTCAGTCTGTTACAGACGGCACTACTGCACTAGAACTGAACGGTTTTATCTCATTTTGACCCCTCCTTACCCACCCTTCTTGCCGCCTCTGGTTGGATTAAATGTCCTTTTGCTTCCATTTTATTATATTACACTCTTTGATCTCTAGGGAAGGAGGACTGCATGCATTTCCTTAATCTGAATATGTTCACCTTACATCAAAATATAAGTTTGTTTATTAGTTACAGACAATGACAATTTAGGCAAAGCTTTAACGTCATTTTCCCGCAAGTGCCCATATATTTATCTCTTTTCATACTTGCCTATTAGTTTGGACTTTCTTATCTCCTTGTTTTTGCGGAATTGTCAACATATCCACATCCGGATTTCGAGAAGTCTGAAATCCCCCATTGTCATTGACTCGTTGGGCCTAATGATGAGCTTGTTGATTGTCTTTTTCTTGGAAGCAGGTTCAAAATCCTAAGAAGCAGTCATCGATTCCGATCCCAGCACCAATTTTGTTAAGAGTGAGAGAGCTTGCAGAGATGCAATCCCAGGTGAGCCCGGATCTGAGACCAATGAAATTTGGTGGAGATGGCGGTAGAAATGTTGTAAATGATATAAGGTCTGGATTTTTGTAAATTACTGGTTGAAGTTGTTGGGCTGAAATTAGGAGGAATAAGAATGTCTGTTTCTACTACTAATTCATGATGGTTGTATTTCCATGTTCACTAATTTCAAGTAGTTTGTAGATAATTTCTGCTTTTCACTGCATACATCCCTATGCTATTATCCGTAAGAAAATGATATATCCTTCTACTTTTTCTTCCTACCTCATCCTCTTACTCACCATTTGTAGAACGTTCAAAACTTAAGAGAAGATGCTTTTCAGGTCACAAACACGTTTCAACCCATCTCCCGGCCTGTGTAACAATGTTGTTTTGCGACCTTGACCTTTTGATGCATGTATACGATCTTTATATTTTTGCGAATATTCTTTCCGTTCTATCGTCAACAACAATACACCAATTCCGTCTTAGCGGGGTATGAAGGCTTCCACAATTACTTGGGTAACACACTGCGTTACTACCGCTGTCTTCTAGTTCACAAATTAAAACAATACCGATTATCAAATGTAATTGCAATGAAGTATTGTTTATAAAGGAATGAGATTTAAACATTTATATAACCCCGACTATACGTAAGATCAAATACTAAAAAGTCATGAATATGCAAAGATTTCTGTAAGATAACTTTCATGACAAACAGCAAGTATACGTGTTTAGTAGATATCCAGCTTGCTTGACAATTAGGGGGTGTTTGGAATATGGAAAAGCAGCTAATCTGTTTAAGTCCCAAACATCCCCTAATAAGCTGCTGAAACAATGATTAGTTAGCCATCACTGTTTTCGGTTTTGCAAAAGAAGAAATCTTGAATTGCAGACTCGATTCCTTCAATGGAATTGCAGACTCCAAAGATGGAAGAATTGTGTTCCTATTGAATCCCTCATCTCTCAAACACTTCAACACCACATCACATGTTAATTTCAGATAACCAGCCTTCGCTTGTTCGAATTTCTCTGTTATCTTGTTAAAATCGTCACCTGTAACGATTTGTTTCAACTCTGGATGTGTTTGATCTTCTGAATTATGTAATGGAAGTTGTTGATAGCGGAGAGATGGCCCGCAGGAGGATCTTTACAGGGCTTTGATTTAACTTCTAAATTGGTCACCAAGCTCATTATAATCCAAACGATATGAAATGAAAAACTTGCAGATCTAGTTACAGTTCCATCATCATTTATGAAAGGAAGATTAGATGGAGGCAAGCTCATCAAAGTTTGCTTGTGATCGCATAATTATAATGCATCACATACGCGAGCAACCTGTGGATCTGTTGAACAAATTAACCAAAGAATTTTCGAACATTAGCAGGATTTCGTTTGCTTTATCAGCAAGTTTGGGGATAATTAGATTCGCAACTCCAACTCTTAAGAACTCTAATGATGGTGAATTGAATATATTATTAATCAATGGTAAAACGTCAGATAATGTTTTATGGACGTCTAAGATCTTGATAAAAATTATTAATCGGTGGAATACATAATTAATCCCCTCCGTGTTCATTGTATTAGGGTTTACGAAATCATCTTCATAAAATTTATAATTAGTCCCCTCCGTGTTCATTGCTGCAAGCGCTATCATTCATTGTCGTTGATTCCGTGTTGTAGTTAGGGTTTAGAGACGAGCTTGACTTGGCGTTGACTTTCAAGATGTTCGAAACTCGCGAGCTAGCCGAGACACGACGGTGGGTATTACGAATCCGCTGGTTTTCGTTCATCTTCCGAGGCTGCAACCAGGGTCGGGCTCGAGATTTCGGAGATCCTATACAATTTAGTAAAACACATACAAAAATATTAGGCCCCTAATTGAAAACAACTTTTTTCGGCATTAAACAACAATTCTTCAAAAAAACACATAGAAATATTAGGCCCCTAATTGAAAATGAGCCTTATAAAGTATGTATACATTGTTATAATGTAAAATAATTTTAAAAGATGCTTTAAAATAAAGAAAGATAAAAATAAAAGACTGACGTATTTAACAAAAAATCTAACATAGGGTAGTTGGGTGAGTGATACTTTAATCATATTTCGGTCTTTTGGGGTGTCGTTGAAAAACATTTATCAAGTAGAGTAAAGAGACAATTTCATATGTTTCAACAAATCACTCGAAACCCATGACTTACACACACAGAATACGAAAGGTTGCATTCGACTTCCCTCACGGTAAATAGAGATTATAATTGGGAAAATCAGTGGCATGATTTCATAGATATATGGAATTCTCATCATCAATTTGTTATTTGAATAACGACGAATATGCATCATCGTTGTTATCCGCTATATAGTACAAGACTTAGTATGCGGTTTAAGAACCGTTTTTATTACGAGAACCAATCCCCCCACGCTTTTCATTCATGAATTTCACTTACCAATTGAACAACTAAGATTAGTTCTCGCGGTTCTCACAATAAAAACGGTTCTCAAATGAACCTTCCGGAACTAATCTTAGCCGTTCATTTTGGATAATGGAATTAATGGATGAAGAGCGTGTAGGGATTGAGTGTGGCAAGGTGCATGTAAGAAATTCATGGGTGTGCAATCCAATTGAAGGAGAGAGAATTGGATGACTAAGATTGGTTCTCGCAATAAAAACGGTTTTCAAATGAACTTTTCAATATATATATATATACGGAGAGAGAGAGAAATCCCCAAGCATATATAGATGACGTACTATATGCGATATATCAATGAAAGCGAGCCGTATGCATATACAAATTAAGCAGGCATTTGTTGAATGAGAGTGTTCAGATCCTTATACATTAACCTCCGCGACATCCGGCTAGAGTAAATAAGCAAGGTCAAGGTCAAGGTCAAGGTCAAGGTCAAGGTGTTGTGTTTTCAAATGAAATTAATGATGAAGGAGCTACGTCTAGTTATCATCATGTGTTCTTGTTCAATGACGAAGATGTTAGGCCGCCAAATCGTGAAGAAGCTTTGAATACAGGGTACGAGTCGGACTTCAATTTCAACATTAATTGTTGGTTCAAAAGTGATCTGGCCTACTGTTGCAATCAAAATATATTCAATTCCTTGATTATTCAAACTTAAAAAGGTCATTCATATGATTTATTTGATATAAAATATATAAAATGTAGATTTTAACAAAATAAAATATTCGTTGATAATTCAAGCTTAAAAAGGTCATTCATATCTTAAAATACGAGTTTTTAGTTTTCATAGTTAAGTATTAATCAATAATCTTGAAGAATGTTCAATATAGTCCATACTTAATTTATAGTCTTAAGGGACTAATTTAGCTTTTGGATCAATGACATCAATAATCCGGATTACATTTTAAAATTTTGGCCGGAGTGACATTTTCATAATTCACATGTGATGCTTTTACAAATCACATGTGATTATATACTGAATCATCTGTGATTGAATGTTAAAATTTTAGAATTATGTTTTTTACATGGACTTTATTGAACATAACTCTAATAATCTTATAAGAAACTATAATTTTCTAGTACGTATAGATCAAGATGTTTTTAGCTAGCCTAGCTTTCTTCTGTTAATTTTAACTGTAACATCCACAAATCCGGGCTAGTCGTTAGCGGGTTAGCAGTACAAGTTTATTGCATCTTAATTGATTACATGGTTATTTTAAGTTAATTGATTTAAATTAACTAATTAAAATTATTTATGTGTATGGGAATATGCTGGAAGTAATAGAATGGGTATGAAGTGTGTATGCATGGATGTATGATATGTATGTATGTGTACACGTGTACTTGGGCATGCAAATTTGGATAAGAATTTAAGTTACACCACCTGCTTGTTTCTTGTGAAAATTGTGTACGTGGGTTTATAGCTTTTTGAAGAGTTATCTGTTCATTTGCTTCAAAGGAGAAAAGTGTGTAGTGTGTGTTATAGTAAAAACCTCTTGTTGTAGAAAGCTAGAAACTTGCATAATTGAATTTATGGGATTGAAGAGTGTTGATTGTTAAATCAAAACAGAGGTTAGTTGGTGTTTATAACATGTTTTAGTAACTATTGGTATGTTTTTCTGATGATATATATGTATATATGGTGAAACACCATTGATGGAGCTTGAAGCTCCATACTTGATAAATGGGTTTTGCTTGTTTTGATGTTTTAATTGGATTTGAGTAGTTCTTGATGATGTATACATGTTATATGTAGCTTGTATATGTTTTAGAAGTGTTTTAGATTGAATTCAGACTTGAAAATTGGATTTGGTGAGTTTTGAGTCGGCTGGAATTTGGAGAAGATGATGCAGGTTTTGACGCGACGCGACGCGTCCAGTGGAGGGACGCGACGCGTCCCCGTAAATCCGACATTTTGAGAATCCGGAGTCTTGAAATCCGATAGTCCAAATCCGATCCCCAAAATCCGATCCATTGAATTCCGACACTTGAAATCCGAATACCAGAATCCGAGAAACATGAAATCCGATGATTTGGAATCCGGAAGTATGAAATCCGACATTTGCATGTGACGCGACGCGTCGGTTTTCTGGACGCGACGCGTCGGAGGATTTTCAGGATTTATTGATGTTTGTTGATTCTTTGATGTTGAATGCTTTATGTATATTCATATGCATATCTTGCATGATGGGTTTGAACAATAGAGATATAAATATATGTTTGGATATATATTTATGAACCGAATACTGATTTCAGTTTTATTGTGATCTCAGGAACAGATAAGACTCAGTAATATTAGACCACTGAGTGGAGATTGAGATCAAGAGGTGAGTGGACGTTTAACTCACGACTGGTGTTAGTT
>JAUEJL010083195.1:0-15040 GCA_032274825.1 Drosophyllum lusitanicum
CATAAAATTAACATGAATCATGTTCAAAAACAACAAGAAACACATACCAAGTTTATCTTGATTTATCAATCACCAATGTTCACTTTTCCAAATTCAAGTTTCTAGTTCTTCTTTCTTCCTCTCAAAGAAACACACATACACACACACACATATATATATATATATATATATATATATATATATATGGGAATAACTTGACTACATTATCATGTAGCAAGTTAGCTACATGATGCACACACAAACACTTGGTGGGCTCTACTTATACACTATGCGTCATGGTGACCCCACCAAGTGTTTGTGTGTACATCATGTAGCTAATGGTCTACATGATGATGTAGCTAAGTTATTCCATATATATATATATATATATATATATGCCAAATTAACCGATCAAAACTTCTAATTTCTTTGATCCAACTAAAATTCACAACTTTTGACTACCACAATAAAAAATGACCATATTTGTACTATGAAACCAAATTTGACTACTACTGTTGATTTAAAACATACTTGATTTTTTATCTTAAAAAGTTACTATTTTGAAAATTTTGATACATCAAACATAACCAAATTTGTGTTTTAAAAAAGCTCACATTTGACTTTCAAGGGTAAAGCAAGCTTTGTACTCTTTTTAACTTGAAAATTGAAGATTGATGAAACTTGGATTTTATGGTGTAGTAACTTCGAAACATACAATTTGAAAGATTGTGATAATTAAATGTGATAGCTACTTTTACCTGGAGATGAAGCACATGTATTGTTAAAGGCAAAAAGAAACATTACTTATCTATTTTATATATTCAACTTATATTCATTCAATTGCTTGTAATGCTCTTAGTAGATTTGAGTTTGCTCTCTTATCTTCATAGTCAACACTCAAGAGTCTTTTGGAAACCTTTTTTATTAGCCAAGAAGAATAACCGTTATAATTGGATCTACAATGTGAATTGTGTAAACTCTCCAAGACTCATCATATCAATTAGAGTATTTGTAGTTAATTAATTGTCATAACTCATAATACTAGAAACATTCACGCGAGTGTCGGTTTCTACTATGTCTTATACATACTTGCAACAATAAAACACAAATATAGAAAAGTGGGAGTATAGTCATTGAACCAACTGTTTCTCCTATCTTCACATTTGTCACCGTGGATTTTTAAAATAATTATTTTTATCTGTCTTATAATAGTTTTTTTAATGATTTTGGAAGCGCAAGATAAAAAAAATAGTAGCTATAGTTTGTTTTTTTACAATTAAATTTACTTGAGGAATTAACAAGTTTCATAAGAATTAATTGATATTTTGGGTTTTCATTGGTGTTTATGAAGACCATTTACTATTTTCAGAGGACACAACTTGTGATGGGAATGCGTGAAGAATTAGAGTTAAGTTAGATGAATAAAGTTTTTGATAGTTTACAGGTGTTACTTACTAGTACACACCGTTTAGATGTTCATTACAAAGCCACCTTAGGTTATAATAATACAATCATATAAAAACGTAATAATAAGTTAAAAGGCAATATAAAAATAATATTTAATTTCATAATATTTAATAGTTTCCACTAACTACCATAATTTTATAACGAAGATTTTTTTTCTTATAAGGAAGATTATGTCTTATCTCGAAGGTTGAAAATAAATTAGTATAAATTTTAGGTACTAATGTTTATCTATTTAACATACTTTAATAGTCTAAGATACTTAATTGACTAAATTAGTATAATTTTATAACGAATATAGTGTCTTATCTCGGAGGTTGAAAGTAAATTAGTATAAATTTTAGGTACTAATGTTTATGTATTTCATACTTTAATAGTCTTTACTTAATTGACTAACATGTATGTTTCTTGATTGCTTTTAAGCTCAATAGTTACGATTTGACTCATTATTAAGATGGCTTTGTTTCAAGCTTCAGATATTAGGTTTCCATGCAATTTTTCTATTAAAGCAAGTGATGTTATTGGCTTATTGTAGAATATTTTAATTTTCTCGATTATATTTTTTTGTAGAAACATATAATTAGTAAAAGGATTCTCCGTTCAAAAAAAGTAAAAGAATTCTATGTTACATTTTGGTAGAAAAATAACATGATGTAAAAGAAGAGAAAAACTAGATTCAAAGAAACTCATAAATGATACAAGACATTCACCTCCAGAACACGTAAGGGTTGTGGTTGTCGAGTTCATTTTATCTCAAAAAATATATATGCTTGGAAATCTATTATTGCATTTTGTCCCCTAATATGTATGAAGTTAATCCTTTTGCAGTGTTATCTGTTTACGTAGTGCGGTTTATGTTTGAAAGAAAAATGATATGTACTTCTACTTTTTCCTCCTACTCATCACAAGATTATATGTGAAGTCTAGTAATTCTCTTTTCTTACCCCCTTTATTGATTTTAATCATTGTATTAATCTTGTGAGTAGAAAGATAAATAGAAAGATATATTACCTCTATGTTTGAAAATATGTAATTTGATTTGATTCTACAAATTATAGCAAAAACAAATTTACCACTATCTATTTAACTTTTTACGAATTTGTAATGTTTATAATGCTATAATCATATTATATACAGTTTATGTTTTCTTTACATTTAATCTAATTAATTTATACCAATTTTTGGATAGTTTACGTTTCTTAGATTCAATTTATATAATTTCATTTTTAATTGGATTTGTTTACATTTAATCATAAATATATACTGAAGATATTATTTTTGTGTGTGTGTATATATATATATATATATATATATATATATATATGATTTTCTAAAGCATTTAGCCCTTTTGTCTTAATCTCTTAATTTTAAGTAATTTGAAATTACTAATTTACCCTTAATATTAAACTAAATGGAAACAATTAAATAAAGTAACTATTTGGTGAAGTTAATAGCAATCTTATATACCGCCTCACCACTGTACTTTTCTTACTACCCTAGAACTGCCGCCACCACCACCGTTCTTTGATTTGAGCACCGTCACCATCAGATCTAAGCATGGAAGAACTGAAGTTGTCGGTTTAAGATTTTTTTTCAGATCTGAGTTGTGTTGAATGTTTTTCAGATTGAGGGCTTCTACTTAAGGGTTTTTCTAGATTTATTTTTTGATTGTTCTTCAAAAAGTTTCAATAAAACTGTGTTTGGTGTGTGGTGGTGGTGGGTATGTGTTCAAACCAAATTTAGGTTTGATTTCAAAGAACCGTAGGTCCGAAAGGCGACAGCGGCGGTGAATATTGGTTTGATTTAAGTTTGATTTCGACGGCGGCGGTGAACATCTGCTATGTGTTCAAACCAGATTTAGGTTTGATTTTGTTGGTTTGAATGTGTGGGTTGGAGAGAGAGAGAGATAAAGGAGGCGAGAGAGAGAATGTGACAGTGGTGCTCAGTCCGGTTGTGGTAGTGTCTGTTGGTGGTGGTCTTCGGTGGTAGGTGGTCTCTGGTGGTAGGTGGTGTCCGGCGGTGGTGGTGTCAATGTATAAAGAGAGAGTGTGAGTAATGGTGGTAGAAAGAGGATATCATTATATTATATAATATTTAATTAATAAATAAAGTATTAAATGAGTAAAAGTTATAAATAAAAGAATAAAATATTCATAGAAGGGTAAAATTGTCATTTTACTTTGACTTAACTGAGTTGACTAACGGTCAATAACGAAAGGACCATTCAAACCGAAAAATGGATGTTTAAGGCCCATCGGGTGGTCACTTTTGTAGTTAAAAGACCAAATCAGAAGAAATGAGATAGTTAAATGACCAATTTGACAGTTAACTCTTTTAATTTAGTTTCAACCAGAAATCAATTTCAAACCGGTAATAAACAATGTATAAACTCGGATTTTAACATATAGTTTAATGGATTTTTGTATAGTTTTTTTTATGAAAATACATTTTTGTATAGTAATTGATTGTTTATGCAATTAAATTTATAGAAAAAGGGAAAGAAATTTAATAGTCGACTAAACGAGATGTCAACATAATGTCTAAATTTAGAAATACAACCCTAAATAACTAGAATAAATCGGATCGAAATCAAGAACACAACATGCTTACAACTCTCAAATAAAACTGAGATTTTAACACAAGAATTATCAGATTCAGTAACACAAAAACTTTGATTTCAACACAAAAAATATCAAGAATACAAAATAAGGATTCAATAAATTCGCACATACACAAATCAAAGGCTCAATTAGGACATTTTACATAAACATACTTGATTTTTTTTAATATTTTGAGAGAGCAATTATTTAAATACTGTTAACTTGTACAAAGATTTACTCTATAGTTTAAAATTATATAAGCGGCAACTACCTACCCTGCTTCCTCTCTAGCTCCACCATTGGATATATATGTGTGCACACCGGTATGTCATAAGCCTAGTAGCCTATCTTTGATCGTCACCTCAGTTATTTCCAATAAAAGGTAACAATATTAATAGGTTAAGAAACGAAAGAAAACGAACCGGTTTAGAACAAGTGAAATAACATATAATAGAATGGATAACAAAAAACGGAATTGATAGCAAAAAAGACAACCAATTTGCACGAATACAAAAATAATATAATAACTAACACAAGTTAACAACTAAAGCTTCAAATAATATAAAAATTATCAACTACTTATGCCCTAACATTAATTATAATAATAATTTCCTTTTTCTTACTTGGAATTTTCCTGATAAGATTTTTTATAAGAGTACGAGTTTTAGGCTCTGATATACGTGATCTAATTGTGTTACATGTGGTCAACCCTTGATTGAAGTAGGATTTGTTCTTTTAACCTCCCATATGGAAAGCAAGTTGACTATTTAATCAAGATGATCATTTATTAGACCATGCGCATCGGATCCCTAACCAGCGCTAGTTAAGGGTTAAACCCCACTAGAACACCATAAAAGTGCTTAGGGTTGGCAAGGGTTCCAGCCCTGGCTGGTTGGAGAACCCGCACGGGTAGTTTTTTTTTCTTTCTGTTATTCTCTCTTTCTCTCTCCTATTTAATATATATTTTTTTATTAATATTTGATGTGGGGTTGAAAAGAGTTGGATGTGAATGTTTGTGGGTTTGATAGGGTTGAAGGTGGGAGATGATGTAGTAGTGAGGTTGACAGGATAACTCCGGGTTAGATGCTGATGGTCTTAACTATAATAATAAAATTTTAGTAATTTTATTCCATGTAACTATTTAAAATGAGTTATAATTTACCCGCGCTTTGCAGCGGGTTATAAGATAAAATATAAAACATTTAAACACAAATATTTAAAATAAAGCGGAAAGAGATTTAAACATATTGAATTGTAATACGCTATTTGATTCGGATTTAAATCAATTTACCATTTATTTTCCATATCATGTCTTAGCGTAACCATCTAATATAATGTTATTAATTATTGCAAGTGAATAAATGTAACAATGATAAAAATAAAAGAACTTTCATTTAACTATTCTAATATTTTCATTTATAATATAAAAGTTAAACTATCTAATTTTTTCATTTATAATATAAAAGTTAAACTTTGAAACTATAATATTAAAAAAACACATTTTTAAATAAATATCATATGCTGGTGTAATAAAATAGTTTTTTTCTTCAACACTTAACGATGTACTCATAAGCTACTAAAACAAGTATTTAAGAAATTTAATTGTTTAATATTTTTTAAATGATTTAGCTATATGAATCATTTCCCCTCCACTTAATATAATATTTGAATTTCTTGTAATAGTAAAACTTTTATAAAATATTAAGTGATTAAATGTAACACGTCATAGTTAATTTAAAAGTTATAATCTAAAAGTTATGATAGGATAGGAAGAGTTGACTATATTAATTATTTTAGATAATTTAATTAATATTAATAAAATATAATATAACACTTGTAATAATATGGATGCTAGAGGAAAGCAGCCATGTAAATTGGTAATATGATATGGGCTTGGAAACATTCATTAATTTAATGTTACATAGAAGAGGAAAAATCAAAAGAAATGAGAGAAAGGATTGGCTGGGGAAAGTATCAAAAAGGAGACTTTACTCCCTGTTATCGAGGTTTTTTAAGAAAGGATTGGAAAAGATTTGAAAAGAAAACTTTAAAAAATGTATTCTTAAGTTTTATTTAGGGAAGGAAATGGAGGGAGAATGTATGCTTATTTTGATATCAAAACCATCATTTCAAAATTAGGATGATTTGAAATGATATGATTTCCTTTTCTTTCTTTTACTTTCCTCCCCTACTTAAACTCGAGAATAGGGCATTAATGTTACATAGGAGAAAAAAACCACCCTTAGAAAGTAACATAGTTGTTCATTATCAGTTTTCAAATTAAAATAAAGATTTAAGGATGTCACTGTTCATCAAGTTACTCATAAATATTATATTATATAATATAATTTTACACTTTAGTAGTTCAATTCATAAGTTATGGCTAGAACTTAAAATATCTTTAAAAATACCACAAAATGACAATCTCATAAACTGAAAACCATTAATTTTTATCATTATGCCTTAGTTGTTTCAACCAAATTAGATTTAAAGGTTAGAAATTTAACTCAAGGTTTAGAATTTGTGTACATGAGTAGGCGGTGGTTTATAGGCAATTGACAGCATGCCAACAACAATGGCAGATCATCGGTTGAGTGACGACGATGACAATAATGGCGGGTGAGTTATCATTATAGCAGCCCCAAGTGCTCCCTTGTTTGCTGGCTAACCGCTGCTATATATTTTTTACTGATCACTAATTTCAAAATTGTATAACAAAAGGAACGTGCACTAAGATTTTATGGGGGGCATGAGAAAGTAGGACGGAACCATGTTAAAAGGCAATTAAGCTTTTCATACACCCTCATTGAGGGTCATGCCCTCACCCTCTATGTGTTGCATCAACCAGTAATCATTATACTAGTCATCATTTAAGTATCACATTGAATTGTTTCTCTATCATACCATCACACTGAATCACCAACTACTTTAATACATAAAACTGATAACACAATGCAACCACCCTCAAGCCGGAGGCATCACGCTGGCCCCGTCCTAGCATCACGACATGATGATGGCGATCACGCCTACTCTTGGGCTCGGGTACGCCCTCTTATGATGATTTTTATGTCTAGTTGTTTAGAACAATGACTAATCGTATCTTTGAGGAGATCTTAAAGGCATTATTCGAACTTACATATTTTGTACCTCTATGTTTTATTGTTAGATTTGACTTTGTAATTTGTGTATAGAGTCAAAGAATATAAATCATACAAGTTAGCAATAACATTCATTGAATGAAGTAAACCTTGTCCAGCATGACTTTTAAAAGAAATTTACATACTCAGTTGCATTTTAGTCATGTATTTTTTTAATATTAGCAATACTTTGATTTTTATTATTTCAATTGATTTATTTTTGTACTTCAATTAATGCAAGGTTTGATAAAGGGGAATCAACCCCAATAAAGGTTTTCAATATTTAGATAGATCTTGTAAAAATTTGACAAATCAAATTATTTACCTTTCAAATTATTCAAGAAAAATATTAACTATTTATGTAGTTGGGGCAACCTATAAACCTCCTTGCATGATTTGCAATCGTCCATAAAGTACAGGTTCTCAAAAAGCTTACAC
This sequence comes from Drosophyllum lusitanicum, assembly GCA_032274825.1. Taxonomy (NCBI): domain Eukaryota; kingdom Viridiplantae; phylum Streptophyta; class Magnoliopsida; order Caryophyllales; family Drosophyllaceae; genus Drosophyllum; species Drosophyllum lusitanicum. The sequence goes on from JAUEJL010083195.1 coordinate 7,619, forward strand.
ACTTGCTTCCTATCTCACTAACATCATGGATTGATAGCCCCTTGCTTGAGCTCGAAGAAGACGGCAGGATTCTTTGGTGTATATATGCAAGTTGAAGGGAGTTATAATACTGACCTAAATCGTCGCACTCACACATATATTATTTTATTCCACTTAGACATGTTACCGGTTTGATCGCGTTAGTTACCCGATTACCCATTAATACATATTAAAAAAACTTAAAAAGTATTACATAAATTGAAAACAAAATACATAAATTAATAATTACACTATATTTTTTTCCCTAACTTTACTAGTCTTCAAACTCTAATACATAGCTACCATTCACGCCGTAAGTATTATATTTTATATATTTAAATTTAATAATAACGATGATATGAGCAATGCCCATAAGTATTTTATTATAATTTTTATTTAAAAAATGAAAAGTTACGAAGTTGATGCACCGTTCTTAATTATGATACATCATCGCACTTGAACTAAATTCCAAGTACAAATTAATTATATATAATGTTAATTATCGGAATGGTTAACGACGTGGTTTGGTCGTTAATTTTACTTTTTGCCCATGAGCTTCATTTAAATATACTAACTTTGAAACCTGTTTTATGTTTGGTCCGTCCATAAGCGAGCGTTAAGTCATTGAGTTGTGTTCAATAAAGTCTATGTAAAAAATATATTTCTAAAATTTTAATATTCAATGACATGTAATTCAGTATATAATCACATGTGATTTGTAAAAGTATCACATGTGAATTACGAAAATACCACTCCACCCAAATTTTTAAAATGCAATCTGGACTATTAATGTTATTGATCTAAAGACTAAAATTAATCTCTTAGAACTATGAATTAAATATGAACTATATTAAACATTATTCATTTGTCACTATCGTATATTTATCATATTTTGTTAGTCATCAACTTTGGAGTTATCTTTAATTAGGACTACAATTAACTATTTGTACTAACTTGACCCTAACAACGTCAACATCCATTACATACCAAATAATGCAAACTCATGACGTGTTAGGAAGTGACTAGCAAGTACCTTGTGCTTAAATACTTGTAACTTGTAAGTGAGAGAATATATGTAAAACATTTTAATTAAAAATAACCTTCGTCACCTGTTTTAATTATATGTGTTTCAACCATCTTTCTTGGAAAAATTTGTCCCATCACCATCATAATTTACTTTTATTAAAAAATATAAAATATAAAATCTTTCTACATGTGGATAATTATCGTTATCACCCTATTTTATATGTAAACTAACAGATGGACACCTTGAAAATAATAAACGTCGTTATTAATACAAGTATTATAGTTGTGTGATATCACGTTGTATATAGTTTAGTCAGGGCGTCTTGTGAACTTTTAAGACCCTGTGCGAATAGAAAAAGTTGGCTCATTTTATACACACAAGCGTATAAGCAAAAATTTAGTGAAACTACGAAATTTGTTCTATCATTAATCGTAAAATTCTCCTAGCATTATTAGAAGAAAAGTTTTAAATCAATTCTTCATAACCAATACTTTCCAAAATACAGTTTTTAATAGCGATCATTTTCAATCCATTAAGTCTTTCTTGTAAAATTCTAAACAATAAGACTCCAATAACTTAAGTTTTGAAAAATTTGTTTATACACATGTCAACAATATTGAAATAGCCAACAAACTCTATATGCAATAATTGCATTAGAAAAGCAATCGACTTTTTTGATAAAAACGTGTCAAAGAGCTTTATCTTCATATAAAGTTCATTTGCATCAAAAAATCTAATCGTCCATCATACTTAAGTGCAACATCATCACGAGTCATGACTACAACATTACTTATACCATTTGCCATAAAATCCCTAATATCTATTTTTAAGGCTTATAGAATAATTATTTAAATATAAGCTTCATAGTTTTCTATTTTATTAAGTGAGCTTTGAAAAATTATAACATTATATCTATATGTAATATATGCATATAAAATTTTGAATTCCCTTCAAACGTAGACCATGTGCGGTAGCACCTTCTGCACTCTCTCAAAGACACCCTTGAGTTTAGAGCAGCATTATGTAGGGAGAAGATTGGATATTTATGTTAGCTATCATGTCATCCTTCATTGGATGCAAGTCATAGGGTTTTTAATCAGGTAAACCAAGTCGGGTTTCTGGTTAATTGGGGTTAGTCAATTTTGTTAAAAACAAACTTGACCCGCAACCCAACCCCATTAAGCATCGGATCAATCGGTAACTAGGATAAATTTAAAAACAATATTCTTGTTTTATTTCACATATCTTTAAAATCATGAATCATTTAATAGATGTGAACTTGCATAAAGCATTTTTACTATAACAGCTAATCGTCAGCTACCTTAGGCATTACATGGTCATGTTTTAAGTAAACAGGTCATAAAATCAAACATAATATTAACGCAAGAGTAGTTTCGTCAAAGGTTAAAAAAAACTTTAAATGAATGAATTTGTCTTTCCATCGATTCTATCAAAGGAAAGATATACCCCTCTTCACTATTTTTCTTGGTTTTCATCGTTAGAACTCGGTACATATATTATACGTATTTTTTATTTTATTTTAATCTTTTTTTGTCACCTCAATTTTATATTATTTCCTCTACCCTATTTTTCTTGTATCTTTCAACCCAGATACTTTCGGTTCAACATAAAATATTATCTGAATCAACCACTTTTCACATAAATCGGTTATAATCGTTCCTAAACAAGCCATCTACAAGATCATTCCTGAAAACTACATGACATACATGTATTCAAAATATTGCCCATCATTGTTTTATTGCTTACTGTTCATATGAATCTACATTGTACACAAATAAAACATCAAAAACAACCGTCACCACCACCAGCCCGCCAGGTCCACCAGCAACGGCAGTGGGGGAGAAAGCATCGGAGAAAACACAATCACAACCCAAGAATTGGATCACACAATCACAAGATAACATGGATAGAATATAAATTACATACAATTTGTACAAAAAAATGGCTTCAAACAGAAAAGATATTGCACGCACACACCCTTGTAGGATTTAGTAATTTACCATCTAGCCCACAGGCTTGAAAGTCATAAGTTCGAACATGCAGCATCAAGAACCACCATGCTCCTGATTTGCCCTGAGAACAAGTTCTTCAGTTGTGGTTCCAATGATCTCGTTTGCACGCTTCAAACCAACACAATAGTACCTTCCAATTGAATCCTACATTCAAAAATAATAAAACCATTATTTTTTATTTCTATAAATTCTTGGTGTGTAAAATATGATTAAATAATCAAATTATTAGCAATCTCACCCTAGCAACAATGCCCATCTTTTCTAACTTCTGGACTGCATCGTCCACATCAAAGTTGCAGGTTGCACCAAACTCCTCTTTAATTAGTTCCTCGCATTGTAGATCGAGATCCTACAATATGCATCGCCACAAAGTCACAAAACTCACTCTATACAGACACACACAATACACACATCTTCAGCAAGAAGCATGTTATGTATAATGACTTGCAGAATAAGATTAATGTATGTATACCTCTAAAGTTGCTTTGCCTTGTTCCATCAATATAAAGAAACATATTATCACCTCTTTTACCTGCAAATGAGTAAGTTATTTATGATCAAGATATTTTGGAAAGTATACACTTTTTTTCAATGAAGGAAATTTGTAGAAAACTTACTTCTTGTTGAATCACATCATCACACAAGTGAAGAAGAGTGCCTTTTCCACTATCCAGCTGTTTGTCATACATGGATTGTGTAATTAGGCTCTGATATGCAACCATATTTGCCTGAAACCTACAAACCATCATATGATATGAGCATCATTAACTAGAGCTCAGAAATCATCATTATGTGTAAATGTGTGCACATAAAACTATTTAGATTCATTGAAGGATATATAAACAATGAAACGCACGTAAAGTATATCTTAGCACAGTAACCAATGACTGCAGACAGAATGGCAAACATGACCCAAAAGTCAGCCTGAGGTGTCTCAAGTGAACCTATGACAGCTACCTGGAAAAGGGACATATTAATTGCTGCATTTAAACAAGTATTAAACCGTATGGAGTAAATGAACAACTAACCAGCCCAACAACAGCAGAAATGAGGAATTTCACCCAATCCATAGGGGTTAAACTTGGATTTTTCTTCTCTGGCTGTCAATATGAAGTACATATTATAAAAATCCAACAGGCAAAATAAAATTCCAAGAGAAGACAATACAAGAGGTGGAAAATTAGGTGGGCCGGCGTGAGTCGGAACAGTTCAAACTCGGTAAATTTTGGAACGAGCTGAAACAGGTTGGGCTAACCATGTACAATTTTCACACGGACTCTTTTTATTAGTTGCTATAGATAATCAGTGTGTTAAAAATAAGATGACAAAATACTAATCTAATTTTTTGCATAAAGCAATCGTATCATGTTTGGCTTAAACAATTGGGTCAACTAATATCCAGCTATTTAATTTGGCTCATTTGATCCATTAGAGATAAAACATAAAAATATCCAGCATTACTAAGAATGGGTCTAAGCTGCCATCGTTAGATGATACGGAAGACAGAACAGATAAAAGAATACCCACTAGGACTAACTCCATATCTGCCATTGGGATGTTTTTGAAATGCTTCACATGGATTCCCCTATCCTTTTCTCCTTTTGTGCTTGCCCGCCTGCATGTCAATCATTACACCATTGTGATTTTTTAATCATATTAGAGTGCCAACAAATTTGTATCCAGCTTATATCTGACAAAAACATTTAATTGAAATACTCGTACCTGTACACGACAATTATCCTATCAAATGTAGGTTCTTGGATAGTGATCTTACTTAACAAATTCCTTAAACTGGTGGAATGAAAATAAGAATGTGGTAAGCATTAGCAAGCACATGTTAAATTCTCATTAACACAATCAACCACCAAACTAATGTTTATCAGGGCTCAATAAAAAATCAAACAGAAGAAAAATGCAAAAGTAGATACATAGTTATGTCCTAGTTTATAAATCTTGGTTCTTCTTGTGCACTTTAGATGCATTAGAGTGAATTACAAAATTCAAACCTGAACTAAACTTGAATCTGCAATATTCATCATTTAACAGTAAAGGAAGAAATTTTAGTCCAAAAATGACTTGCTTGTTAATAAAGTAGCATTAAGTAACATCCTAACCTACATCAACAATAATTTAGACTTGGGTCACCTGATCTCCAAGTTCTCAATCCGGACCCGCTCGACATATAAATCATCTGGAAATTCTTCATTTGTAATTTCATCATCTTTCTTTGGGTTATTCTTAATTCGCGCACTAGATTTTCTAGAAAAAAGCTTTCCTAGCCTGCAATCATAGAATAGAACATCAAAGAACTCTCCAAATAAGCATCTACAGCTACAAGAGATGGTAATTTCAACACATTTACTTATGAACGGGTTGATTTGGTAATGTATTATCTCAAATTCAGTACTTGAACTGTTTAAAGAAAAGACGAAAGAAAATGACAAAATCAGGTTGAAAGTTGCTCAAAGTCTAAATTTTATGCATACAAGCTAAATCATTTTTTCAAAGATTAGGTTATTGTAATAATACTATAATAGTATCCTTGTAATCATAACTCATCCATTACTTCTAAAACTTCATAAAACCGGGACAAAGAGTGCTAGACAGTCAACCCAATCCAATCCAACCTGTTTACCATCTCCATATGTCCACAGTCTCGAAAGTCAATTAACTTAATTATAAAAAAATTTGTAATAATACTTGCCTTGTTACTCTCATAGTCCATGCCCATAGACGTGAAATAATCATGTCCACCTTCTCCATGATGAAGTAGTCAGTTGTCCGATCAATTCCAATGCCTCGTCGGAATATTACATACTACAAACCAATATCCAAATTCAAGCATCAGCTAGACTATAGGTGGCAAGATGGGTGTGTAGTGTCATATCAGGGTGACAAGCATAGTATAAAGCATAAAAAAGGGTGTGCAGAAACAACACTCAATTCAAGCATCAACTAGAGGTGGCAAGATGGACAGGGAGGAAGGTTGGGTTAGGGTTCAAAGTGTCCGGATTAAAAACAGATCATTTTTGTAGAACTGGTCGAAAAAAGCTAGACTGAGTTGATCCGCACATATTTTTTGTCCATTTTTTAGTTTTACATTACATCACAAATGAACACATGAACAGAAATCTACCAAAAAAAAAAATGCTTACAATAATAATCCTTAATCTTTACATAAATCAATTTAGGACTCATATGCATTAAAAATAGACTCTGGCCAGGCTCCAACCAGTTTAAGATCAAACACAACCCAAATTGATCCATTTATTACCAATCTAGAATTACAGCAATACCTTATCAGCAAAGTCAGGAAGGTTATCATGATGATGCTGTTCAAAGTACCGCTTCAAAAGATCCTTATCAATCTACATTTACAAAAACATGCAAAAAAACAACTAGAAGCGTTAATAGACTCAAATACAACAATTGCATGATTTAAGGAGTGTATGTTATATTTGCTGCAAACCTTTGATTCATCCACTGTGATAGGAAGATTCAAAAGATACTGCCCAGAATGTGCAACTTCGATCTCCTCATCAGAGCATATCTTAAAATTACTCTTCTCCATCACCTGCAGCCATAGAGATTTAACTCGTAACAAACATGGTGCATTCATGACAACTAAAACATATACCCAATCATGGAGTCTGCTATTATTCATATTGCTCATGCTACCTTGAACAGATATGTCAGGAAATTCTGTTCAAGAATATCAATTTCTTGTGATGACAGGTTTTGCTGCTTCAATTTCTGAGCCCCATTTGCAGGATCAAAGAGTGAATACAGTTGCTGTGAAAAGAAAAAGAACACTTCCATAAAGCTCAAATAATTTGAACAGTAGGAATGCTTTTATAGCATAAGTTAATAAAAGTAGATAAATACCATGAGATCTTCAAACTGAAGAAGATACCATGCTCGAATTGTGTACTCAACTCTCTTGCATAGCTTCAAAAATTCTTCCCGGTCAGACCTTTGTTCTGCAATACCAAACTTTGTTCGTTTGAATTCTTGAAAAATCACATTGGAAATCAAAATCAAATACCCATATTCTAAAAGTTCCATAGGCGGTCGGGTGACCTTCTAGTGACTAGCGCTTGATTGTTAAGGGAAGATTAGGAGAAAGCATAATCAATTCAGTTAGATATATAAACAATATTTGATTCAAAACCATAGTCACATGGTTCGCTGTAGGAGGTGCGAATTGCGATCGGTACGTTTCGTACCAAATCGCGGTACTATTTCGAACCGAACGTAGCATGGTACGCGAATTGGATCGTTGGTCAAATCGAACCAAATCGATGGTCAATTTCGATTCTGTTGACTGTAAATCGCGAATGGGAA
>JAUEJL010083206.1:0-15040 GCA_032274825.1 Drosophyllum lusitanicum
TGGACCAGATGAATAGAAAGTTAGAAACCCTAACCTTTGAATAATGTATATTCAACTACTAACCCTTAAATCAGAACCCTAACCTTTGAATCTCTTCAATCGATGGAGATGAACCTGTAAAACCATATGAACAATCAAGGTAGAACTTGCAAAACCATATGAATAATCGATGGAGATGAAGGAAATGGTGGTAGTGGCGGTGGTCGAATTCTTGTTAGGGTTCAGGTGGCGGCGTCGATGGAGATGCAGATGGTGGTAGTTAAAGATGAAGGAGATGGTGGCAGTGACAGTAATTGAAGATGGAGGTGATAGCGGTGGTTGATGGTTGTGGTTGAAGATGAAGGAGATAGTGGCAGTGGTGGTGGTTGAAGATGAAGTAGTTGGTGATTTTATTTCCAGATTCATCATTTCTTCATAGATTCATATTTTATTCCTCTAATAATAATAATAATTATAATAATAATAATAATAAATGATAAATGATAATAAAACAATAAAAAAATAGAAAAGGTGGCAAAGGTCTTCCTTACCTGACCGGTCATCACAACGGGAACCGGTCTGTATTAACTCCGAAAAAAGTGATCCAAAAATGGTAGTTTGATGTATTTTAGCGAATAAAGTTTAGTTTGTTACACACAATATTAAATTGAGGATAGTTCATTACATTTCGGTGCACTTATCCCTTAGAAAATATTATAATAATAATAATAATAATAATAATTAATAATAATAATAATAACAATAACAACGTTTAAAGAGGTTAGAGTTACAATTAAATCGAGATAATTCGTGAGTTATTTGAAATCGATTTGGTGAATATTTAAATCAGCTTGCTTTAAGTTGAAACGAGCTCGATCTCGAGTTATTTGAGTAGACTATTGAGTCGAGCTCAAGTAAAAAAAAATACTTGGCTCATAAAGTTGTGATCCGTGCCGAGCTTGTGACATTTTATGCTTTTCTTTTTTTTTCTATTTGTATAATCATCATAAATTATACTCAACTTGATCAAGCCGAACTCAGAGTGACAGAGTATCGTGTCAAGCCTGAAAGCATTGAGTCGAGTGATATAAAATTGATTCATATTATTATTAATATACTAGTATTGGCAAGTGGATCGAGTCAAGCCAAGCTCGTACGATTAGTTAGCTTAGGCCTGTTGAAAAAAACCGAACCCCGAAATAACCGACCGACTAGTTCGTTCTGGTTATTTTGGTTATCGGGTATCAATTTTCAGTTATTTGGTTAACCCGTATATTATTCGGTTCGGGTATTGGGTGACAAAAATCAGGTCCGGGTATACCCGAAATACCTGACTTTATATTTTTTAATAATTTACTGCATTGACTAGTTTAGTACATATGGCATCTCAAATTGTACAATCTCTCCATGTCATTTACGTGAAAGTTTAGAAAAGAGGCCCCAAAAGCAATTTAACCCCTAACATAAATTAACTTAACGTCTTCCTCCATGCTTAGGTACAGCTACATTTCAACATTTCAGCACTTCAGAGTTCAGCCTCGTTGATTATCAAGAGCAGAATAGCAGATTATTAAAAGCAGCCCAGCCCTCGTTGATCATCAAAAGCAGTTTAACCTCGTCGATAATCAAGTGCCAATCAGCCAACTATTGTGTTGTTTGTCTTGTTTGCGTCAATCAACAAGAGCTAAATACCAAGAGGTAAGGTTTTTCTAGTTCGATTTTGTTGATTGAGTTCTAGGATTTTTTATTTGATTGAGTTCTAGGGTTTTTCCATTCCAATTTTGTCTGATTTTTGATGTTCCTGTTTGCGTTCGATGCTATGGTAATGTTAGTATGTCTATGCATTTATTCATTTAATCACTCTATCATTATTGATTTTTGATGTTCCTGTTTCGGGATGAAATTTCTCATCAATTGACCTTAGGAAGATGCTTGTGGATATAACTAAATGGGTTGAGCCATTGGATTAGATGGGTCATACATCACAACCACGTCTAATTTTTAACAGCATCACAATCACATCTGAAATACCACCAAATTGATCAAAGTATTTCTTGAAATACCACCAAATTGGTATAACTAAATGGGTTGAGTGGGTTAGATGGTGATCTTCCCTTGGAACAACCTTCTTTACTTCAACCAGAAAATTCCAGATTATGCAAATTGTGACATACAGTATACAATATGAATGAGAATGTTTGAAGTACAATCTATTATGGTGGGTGTTTGGATGCGCTTTTTCATATAAGATAGTAAGTTTTACATTTATCTTGGTAATCAATTCTCTTAAGAGGCTTTTTCATATAAGATATGTAAGTTTGTGGGGTTCCAACTTAAAACCAATTGGTTATAAGTGGAGTAGCCCAGACCCTTATTAAGCACATTACAAGATCAATCTTCGTCCGATGTGGGACATTACTCAACAAGATAGTATGTTTTACATTTATCTTGGTAATCAATTCTCTTAGAGGCTTTTTCATATAAGATAGTAAGTTTTACATTTATCTTGGTAATCAATTCTCTTAGAGCTATTCTTTAACATGATTATCCATATCTGACTATTTAGTGCCTAAGGGGATATTTGGAATTGCAATTTGAAAGTGATGATATAGTGTTATAGTGTTTTGTTGTTTAATATAGTGTTTTGAATTTGATAAAAATGTTAAAATCTACTATAATGTGGATTATATTCTGATATATATATATATATATATATGCTAAACTATGATTTTGTTTTGGTTGTTACTAGATGTCTCAAACAAACGATTCCATTGACGAAGAGACAATTAACCTTGAAAGCCAAAGCAACGAGCCAATACCGGAAACATATGATAACCAACCTAAATCACACAAACCAAGATCTCAAGTTTGGGAGCAATATCGACAAGTTTATGGATAACGAAGGCGTTGTAAGATCAAGATGCAAGCATTGTGATACTAGGCAATACAAGTTTAGCTCTAAAGCTTATGGTACCGCTAATCTTAACCTTCACTTAAAGAAATGTAAACCTTACTTGGCTAAACTTAGAGATGGTCAAACACAATTAGGTTTCAAATATGGGGATGGAAACAAGTTGGTATCTTGGAAATTTGATCAAAAAGTATCTGGAAAGATTAGCACACGTGATAGTCGTTGACGAGCTTCCATTTAGTTTTGTGGAACGTGCGAGCTTTAGACATTACAATAGTCTTACTTAACCAATGTTTAAAGTTCCATGTAGAAGTACAATTACAGAAGATATCTACCAATTTAGAGGAAAAAGAAAAAATTTGTGATTTTATTGAAAAAACATTGGTAAGAATTTTTTTGACAACTGATACTTGGACTTCAACTCAATAAAAAAATTATGTGTCTCGCGGTTGATTTTGTTGAAATGATTGGAACTTGAAAAAAAAAGTGTTGAGTTTTGAGGTTCAAGAGAGTCATCGGGGGGTTGAACTTGGAAAAATGGTTGAGAAATGTTGAATGGAATGGGAACAGAGAATGTTTTAACAATTTCAGTTGACAACGCAGGTCCTAATGATGTGTCAATTGAATTCTAGAAAAAAAGATTTCAAAATTCCAACAAGTGTTTCGTAGATGGTAAATGGGCACACATTCGATGTGTTGCTCACATTTTAAACTTGGTGGTGCAAGATGGTATAAAATAAGTTGATATTGCGGTTGAGAATGTTCAAGGGGCGGTTAGGTGGATTAGGCACTCACTTTCTAGAATTGACAAATTTAACAGGTTTGTAAAAATCGTTAATTGTGGTACAACGAAACACTTGATTAAAGATGTCCCAACAAGATGAAACTCTACTTACCATATGTTAGAAGAATAAAAGTTGCCCACGCTTATGAAAAAGTTTTTGAGAGATATGATCTTGAGGAAAATGATTTTGGGTCCGACATTAGAAAAGCGGGTTTTTTCTGTACCTTCAAAACGTGATTGGCAAAAAATTCGAACTTTATGTCATTTTTTAAAATCTTTTTATGATGTTACTTTGAGAGTTTCTGGGACACTTAATGTGACATCAAACACGTACATTGAGGAAATTTAATCCATTCGTACGGTCTTGAATGATGCAATGCATTATGCTAATCTTTGTGAGATTGCAATGGCAATAAAAGTAAAGTTTGATAAGTATTATGGTGAGATAGAGAAGATCTATTGTTATATTTTACTTTGATTATTGGTCCGAGGAACAAATTAAAATATTTGTTTATATTACTTGATCACCATTATGGACTTCATGGGGAAAGGGTGGTGGAGGAGAAAAAGAAGTATATTGTAGATTCTATGTATGAATTATATAATGATTATATTAGAATCCATTATGTCTAGTACTACCGAGTCTATCACCTCATCTTTGATGTTCGGAAAACGCCAAAACCCAGATAATATGGCTTCAAAACCTGCATGGAGAAATAAATGGAGAGAAAAGATGAATACGAATGTTATTGAATCAATAGTGAGTTACAAAAGTATTTGAAAGAAAGTGTTAAAGAAGATTCCTCAATGTTTAATATTTTACAATGGTGGAAAATGAATAGTCTTAGATTCCCAACTCTTTCTACAATGGCTAGAGACTTATTAGTCATTCCCATCTCAACGGTGGCTTCGGAATCGGTGTTTAGCACTAGTAGGAGGGTTTTGGACCCATTTAGGAGTTCGTTATATTCTAAAATGGTTCAAAATATAGTTTGAACTCAAGATTGGTTTCGGGAAACTACAAGTGTCAAAGTGGAGTGTGAAGAAGATTGGGATACAATACAAGAAATTGATAAAGGTATTAGTTTTTCATAAATAATGTAATGTTTGTTATGTTATATATTACTTTTTTAAAAATTATTTTTATTTATGTAGAATTGAGAGAAAGTACATCTAACTAAACTCAGATTGGAGAAGTGCATAAAGGGGGCAAGGTAAAGGTTCAAGAAGAATGAATATATTTTATAAAGCTTAACACGTTTTTATTATGTTTTGGAACTACATACGTGTTGATTTTGGACTTATTTTGTGAGTTTTAACATGTTTTTAGGGTGTTCTTGAAAGATGTTGATTTAGGATATATATTTCGTGAAGCTCGACAAGTTTTTATTTTTAGGGTGGATTGGAACTTGACATGTCTTTAATATTATAGTCGAAATATATTAGTTATTGTGTTGTCATGATTTATTATGAAGAGATATATGCATCATTTAATGAGGATAGCCCAATTACATACTTGGGCTATAAAAATTATATAACACAAAAGCCTAAGTAGCCAAATTCGGTTATACCAGTAAATATATTAACCGAACCGTACCTGATTTTAATCGTACCCGAATATTAAAACGGTTCGGTTATCTGTTATCTTTTTAAAAGTAAAATAATCAAAATACCCGGCTCAAAATAACCGATACCGGAAAACACCCCTAAGTTAGCTTATCAAGGTCAAGCTTCAAAATAAATGCTCAATCGAGCTTTGGGTTTTCTAGATGAGATAAACTCAAGCATGAGTTTGTATCGATTCGACTCAGCTCGATTACACGCTTAAAAGAAATTACTGATAGAACATAAGAACGAGAAACAACTTTTAATGTAAAACATTAGTCTACTATTATGTTTGTAAAACAAGAAGGACGAGTTTTGTTAGACATTTCAAATGTTAGAGGTTGGACAAGTAAAGTTAAGTCTCAAAATATATTTAAATGGAAGTATGTTACTTATTTATATGAGTAGCAACTTGCGAGTACTTTTGTCTTAGCATCTAAATTTGTAAATTTTTATCCATAATATATATTAAAAGAAAAAAGATTATAATATCATCATTTCACTTTAAAAAAAATTCCATCAATCATCTCTTTTTATTTACTCAATTGGTTTATGAATAAGTTGTTTGCTTGAATGTTATGTTTTAGATGATTTAGTTCATTAACACTTAAATATCTTTATAAAAACATTTATTCAAATCATTTAGTAGATACATCTACCTATATCCGTGATTATTTATGTAAACATGTATACTAATTGGATTAGATAAAAAAATCTAATTTGATTATAAGAGGTTTAACAAATAATTTGATGATGCTGCTATGTACGAATTTCTGATTTCAAATATACTTACCCATCTTTTAAGAGATTTATATCCTTATGTATGATTTACAATCATTTTACTGTATATGTTAGTACTCTTTAACACCATAAACATTTAAAGTTTACTTTAACCATCTTCGTACTTTAACCATCTTCGTATTTAATCTTCAGTAAGATTAAATAAGTATATCACTGAAATACCATTTTGCGAGATTTTTCTCGATCAACCCCATCTGTGACTTGTTTTACTTAGTTTTAAACTCTTGCGTGAACATCTTACTAGACTTGGGCCTCGGCCTTGGGTCAGGCATTGAGCTCGGTTACTTCTATCTAAAGGTTACTTGTCCCGAAATATAATATTAGTCCACGAGCAAAACATACAAGCTTAAAAAACATATATAAAGCACTTTTTTTTTTGTTAGCGAAAGCAAGGAATGGTCGTTTATACAGACTATAGAATAAGCTAATGGAATTATCTTTGCGTATTGCTTGGCTATGTCTCGGTTGAAATGGCAAAATAGTCCTTATAGCCTTAATTAGTATGGATTTTGTTGAGTTGTTGTAAGCCGTATTCTTTTTTCATGAATAATAACAAGAAAGATGACAACCCCAAAACTATCATCAATTCTCTCTCTCCTTCATGAATAACAAGAAAGATGACAACTCTAACACTATCATCACAGCTGAAAACCAACAAGAATAACGTCAACAATGGTGATGGCTAGTTTGAGGAAGGCCGTGACGATGGTGAGCCTAAAGAAGAAAGTAGTGGTGGCGGGGCAAGTTTGAAAGAGGCCGTGGTGATGAGATTGGTGAAATGACTACGGTGCTTGTTGTCGTAAGCTATGACTTGGTATTGAGAATAGATCACTCGATCAGATAGGATACGTTAAAAAAGCCTAGTTACGTAGCTAGTAATTGAAATTATTTTTAAGTAACTGAAAAATAATTATTTATTTTCATGTTTTCTTTGAAAGGCAATCTATATTGGACATAGAGTTCTATTTGTGCTAATTTGAAGGATAATGATTGGACTAAGCAGGCTAATCTATACCACGAATAGAGGTGCACAATCAGATCAGTCTTTTTTCGATCCGGTCTTTTTTTTTATTCTGTTTCATAGACCAGTCAGGTCTAGTTGTCTTTTTGTTCGAGTTTTTCCCGGTTCAGTTAAGACCTTTCCAATTTAGTTTTTTAAGTTTCGAGTCAAAAATTTTTGTTTTGGTTTTTCCAACAAGTTATATAACCAACTATGAACTTAAAAACATAAAAAAAGTTCAAAAAGTAAACAATAAAATTGCATATAGTTAGATTAGAAAAAATATACTTTATTTGAAATTTAGTTAAAGAATAAAAGCATATACATTTGAATAATAAAATTACAAATACTTAAATAAATAAATAATAAAATTTTTAATATACCCACTATATAAATATGAATAATGTTCAATATAGTCCGTACTTAATTCATAGTCTTAAGGGACTAATTTTAGCCTTTGGATCAATGACATCAATGGTCCATATTGCATTTTAAAAATTTGGACGGGGTGACATTTTCGTAATTCACATGTGATGGTTTTACAAATCACATGTGGTTGTATACTGAATCACCTGTAATTAAATATTAAAATTTTAAAACTATATTTTTTTACTATGAAATTGATTGAACCCAACTCATATAATATAAATATATAATAACGTTTATAAATACGAAAGCATCAAACAAATAATAAAATTACATATTCTAGTTTTGGTCTCGACTCACCGGCTTAAACCGGTCGGGACCGACTCGTTTGCGTCACCTATCATAAGCAGTGTCGTCCCTGAAGTAAGAAAGTTGAGAAGCAGCTCTGCACACTCCACTGTTTCATTCAATCTTTATATGTCATGTCCACTGCTGGAGCTCTTAATTAATTTCTTCTTGCTGGCTTCGAATTGAAAGCTTAAAGAAGCTTTTTATGGATAATCTTCAAAATGATCTGCGCTAGACTTCTCCTTCGCTATCATAATAATAATATTAATAATTGTAAAGTTAACACCTTTCTTCTCTTCTCACCTCATTCTCCATCTGATTACTCTACCCCTTTAACTTACCCTTTCAATCAAAGATTTTATACTTCTGGTCTTCCTAAATCAACCAACCTCGATGACGCCCTGCATGTGTTTGATAAAATGCTTCAAAGGCAACCTCCACGTTCTATCTTCGAATTCAATCAGCTTATTACAGTTATTGTAAAAATGAAACACTATTCGATTGCGCTTTCACTTTTCAAGAAGATTGAGTTGATGGGCATTCCCAGTAATATCTATTCGATCAACATCGCTATTAACTGCCATTGCCGCCTGAATCAAGTGCCCTATGGTTTTGCCTTATTAGCCACCATCTTCAAGCAAGGTCATACACCCAAGGTGTCCACCTATTGCACTCTAATAAATGGGCTTGTTCTCGGGGATCGGGTTTTTGAAGCTGTTGAATTTTTCAAAAAACTGCTTAAAAGGAAACTTTGTGAGCCTGATCAGGTTATGTATGGAATCATTATCAATGGACTTTGTAAAGTAGGTCACACTAGTAAAGCACTTGAATTGCTCAGCTTCATTGAAGCAGGATCGAGTAAACCCAGTGTAGAACAGTATAATACAATTATAGACAGCCTCTGCAAAGACAACGTGGTTGATCATGCATTGCAGCTCTTCTCTGAGATGACTCAAAAAGGCATCCCTGCAAATATTATCACTTACAACTCATTGATTCATGGTCTATGTAACTTCGGTAGAGAGGCAGAGGCTGCAAGAATGTTGAGAGATATGGAGGAGGCAGGAATCTCTCCTGGGGTGAATACTTTTAGTATCTTGGTAAATGCCTTTTGCAAACAAGGAGATGTAAAAGATGCAGAGCTTGCTATACAAGCAATGGTACGAAGAGGTTTACATCCAAATGTAATCACTTATAATTCACTGGTTGATGGTTACTGTTTACGTGGGGAAACAGATAAGGCGTTACAAGTCCTTGATCGAATGGTGGAGAGAGGTCTTTTGCCTAACATCATCACCTATAACACCCTGATAAATGGATACTTCAAGAAGAAGAGAATCAACGAGGCCATGAATCTTTTTCAAAAAATCCAAGACAAGGGTTTGGTTCCTGATTCCGTTACTTATAATAACATGTTGCAAGTTTTGTTTGAAGCAGGCAATTCTGCAGCTGCTAGAGATGTCTTTAATAAGATGCAAACCAAGGGTTTGACTCCAAATATATTAACTTACCGTATCTTGTTCCATGGAATGTGCAAAAACTCCCAATGTACTGAAGCCTTGGATCTCTTCCGTTTACTGGGAAGCAATGAATTGATGAATGACGTTGGTTTGTATACTATTTTGATTGATGGTTGTAGCAAATGTGGGAAGCCTGATTTGGCTATGGATCTGTTTGATGAACTCTCTTTAAAAGGATTAAAACCTGATGTAATGACCTATACGGTGATGATACGTGTGCATTGCCAGGAAGGTTTTGCCAGAAAAGCAAAAGAATTGCTTAGAAAGATGGAAGACAACGGCTGTTTGCCAGATAGTGTCACATACCGTGTTATTGTCCAAGAGTTGTTGAAGAAAAATGAGAGTCAAGAGGCAGAAGATCTTCTTGAGGAAATGATCAATCGAGGTTTCTTGCCTGATTATACTACATTTAAGATGTTGCTAGACATAATCCCAAACATAGGACAAGATTCTCGTATGCGAACTATCATTCAGAAGATAGCAAGTGCGAAAGAAAATGGGAATTTAGAAAAAGATGATTTAACATCTCTGTTCTAACTTCCTGAAGTTTTCAGGTATATCAAAACTCCAGTTTGGGAACATTGCTGATGCATAGAAGCCGGTTTGTATAGGATGAAGGTATTCATTTAGTTAGATGCTTAGAGGCTGCCTAGTTATCTGGAATGTGTGCATAATGGAGCTTATATGTAAGGGGGTGTTTGGTTTTGACTTAATAAACTTAGTGGGGAAAAGACTTAGTAAGTTATAATCGTATTGTTGGTTTTTTGCTTTATCCAGAAAGTAAGACTTAACAAAATAAGTTATGAGAATGATATTTTCTACATTAAGTCAATGATTTTATTTTTTTTCTAAGTCATTTATCCATACAGACATTTTATCCCGACATCACTTAATAAGAAAGATAAACAAACAGGCCCTAAGTCTATCTCCACAAACATAATTATTATGTAGCAACACCTACTTGAATCATTGTCACAGCCATTGTATCAACATGTAGGTTCCATGTATTCGGTACATGCTGAATAATGAACATAAAACTCAATTTATATAATTGTGTGTAAAATGCTCAATTGTTGGATTAATAGAACTATGTCTAACTCTTCTTTCATTAGCTTGATACATTCTCTTTGATCTGCTGCTTCAACTTGGTATTTTCGTCTCTTAAAAACGTGAAAGATTTTTGTTCGAACCAAGCACCTCTCCTTCCAAATTGGATATCTTTTCAAGTAAATCCTCAGGGGCATTGGTTTCTTTTTCCTTCAAGGCATCATCATTGACTACTGGTACTCAAAGCTTGTCGTGAAAGATTCTGAACCGGACTCTGACAAGCCTTATTTTTTAAAAAGATAAAAACCACCGCAATCTGGGATCGTAAATGCTTATGATTATGATGTACTTATGATCCAAGATCGTGGTGGTTTTCATGTTTCTAAAAAAGAAGGCTCGTCAGATTCCGATTCAGAATCATTCACGTCAATTGACAAGCTTCCACTACCGGCAATAAATGATGATGCATTGAAGGTAAAATTAAGAAACCAATGCCCCAGAGGATTTACTTTGAAAAGATTTTCAATATGGAAGAAAAGGTGGTCAGCTTGACACACTTCTGGCAATATTGAATGTGTGGGTACTTCCGTCATTTTACAGTTTAATTTGCTTCGTTTTCAACTTGTAGCTCAATTACTTTCTGCTGATAGAGATACTTGTAAGATCTTGATTTTTCAGGTAAGTATTATATATAAATACGAATTATATCGGTATTTAAAAGTTGAGATAAAAGAGCAGAAATTAATTTTTGGAGTTATTATGTATGTAAGAAATGAAAATGGAACAGAGATTAAATTATATATTTTCGATATATGTTTAATTACTAAAATGAAGTTAAGAGAATTGACAGCCACGGTCAAATTGACTTCAATTTATTAATAATTAGAGCAATATTATGAAACACAACAGAGGTGTATCTAAAATGAAGTTAAACACTTGCAGAGCTGCACTATTTTTCAGATAAATGCCTATAAATTTCAGATAAATCACGACAAGTTTTAGGTCAGCCACTTGCTTTTGTAGCTCAATTGCTTTTCTGCTGATTATATTTACTACATTTATATATGTCGTCTATTTGATCATAATAGTTTGAATCATAAGAATCAACATGGTGCTTTTTCATTAGGTGTGGACCGCTCATGTTAACTACTTCAGTCCAAGAACATGTTGATCAGCCAATTGCTACATGTCTTGTCAATTTAAAATTCTTGCAATCATAAATTCGGTTCTGGTCAGCTTAACAATTTCCTTGACCTAGTGCTAGAATCATAGTTTGACGCTTATGGTGCGCTCCACTGGTAGACTCATGATCTGCCTTGGCCCTAATATGATCTCTTGATCTGCTTGCAAACAGTGAACTTTGTCTCGTTCATCTACCAGATTTAGAAAACCAAGCGTTGAATGACACCCTGGTCGTAATCATGTGGCTTTAGGCAATCTTGAAAGAGCTTTGTATCTTCTTTTCCAATTCTTTAGCATGACAATGTTGGCGCCGCTCGTCTTTGAACCAATCTAGTCTTTAATGCTAGGATTAAACACGTCGGAGTAGATTTTTATTTTGTGAGAGAGAGAGAGAGTAGTCCTGAGTGGATGTCACTCCAATGATGAAGTCACTAACATCTTCACAAGGCTTCTATCTACTTCTTGCTTTACATTTTGATGATTCAAGATATTAGTGATAATTAGAGGGCTTTTTATGTTGACTGCCAACTATGAACACGCATCGAAATTTTTTATTTATGATTTAAGAGCAACTTAACTGAATTATATGTTGCATTATTTTAAATTCTATAATAAAATTAAAAATTGGCTTAAGATTTTCTTGAAATTTGTATCACTTGTAACTTATAATCTCTAAAATTAAAAACTGAACCAAAAAGTATAACAGTATTTTACACCAAATTTGACATGAATGACACCATGTTTAGTTTTAAGAGAGAAAAAAATACTTATATTTAATTTGCCATAAATTATGAATAAATTCCTATGTGAAAATTCAATTTAGATGTATTTTCCATCGATTTATGGTATTAAGAGATATAAAAATCAAACCATATTAAAACTGCTGACTTCATAAGACTTCAAACAAGACTATAAAAGGATCTTCACAAATATGACACACAGATCATATACGATGTTCAAAATCATTAATAAGGTATGTTTTTTCAATCACTGTTCATTTCTTGTAAATGAAAACAAGAGTAAAAAGGGGCATTAGATAAACTGTAAGCAAGCAAGACCAAGAACTATTTCAAACACACAGAGGCATATGGCATACATACATGATACATCATTAGCGAAAGAAGAATCACATATATGATTTCCTATTAATAGACCAGATCAATTTCTTAGAAATTTATAAAAGAATACAAAAAATCATGTAGATTGGTCAAAACTCACGAATGAGCATGATGTGAAGGTTATATGTAACAAGAGTTGACCTTTGATATGTAAAACTGTAAAAGAACAAA
This sequence comes from Drosophyllum lusitanicum, assembly GCA_032274825.1. Classification (NCBI taxonomy): domain Eukaryota; kingdom Viridiplantae; phylum Streptophyta; class Magnoliopsida; order Caryophyllales; family Drosophyllaceae; genus Drosophyllum; species Drosophyllum lusitanicum. Next base: position 12,833 of record JAUEJL010083206.1, read on the forward strand.
AACTGCATGTTTACCTAGTTGACCCAGTAGAGAAAGATGACTTCCTATCTTATAACTTGCCTTCTTCTCTTATGTGCTATCTGACATGACTTCCTTCTGCTTGTCCACCTCTTTTTCCAATTCCTCCACTTTGAGTTTTAGTTCGTTTATAAGTTTTTGTACATTATCAAATGATGGAAGTGCCCCCACGTTCTCAAATTGGAGTGCATTCACACGGGTATGCAGTTCTTGAACTACATTGTACTGAGAACACTTGTCAGCTAGAAGTGAATCTATGGTTTTTTGCAAACCAGCAACTGACTCGCATTTTACCTGCAATTCATCTTTTAATCTATTAATAACAGCATTCCGGACTTTCTCTCTTGCCTCATTTTTGCTTTTCAGTTCTGTAATTACAATCAAGTACTGACTGATCTGCTTATTCAATTCTTTGATTTGACCCTCAAGCATTACTTTATCAGCTGCTTTCTCTTGTAAAATTCCAGCCATGAAATGATTGATCCTCTTATTCTGTTCCTTGGATTCCTCTAACTCTTTTTCTATTGTCTTGATTTTAAGATTTGATTCAGACATGTACAGGTTAATATCTGATACGTTCTCTTCGATCTCCTGCTTCAACTCGGCATTTTCATCCCTTAAACTTTGAAGAATTTTATTAAAACTGACCGCCTCTTCTTCCAAACTGGATATCTTTTCAAATAAATTCTCAGAGGCATTGGTTTCTTTTACTTTCAAGGCATCATCATTGACTGCTGGTGCTGGAAGCTTGTTGATAGACTTAAAAGGTTCGGAACCAGAATCTGATGAGCCTTCTTTTTCAGAAAGATAAAAACCACTGCAATCTGGCATAAAAAGTGAAACATAATTGCTGGGTTTCATAAAATTTTGTGTGTGGCTCACTTGATTAGGTTTAAGCATCTGAGCAACTTGATGAGAGCTCAAATCTGAAGAACCAGGATGAAGCTTTTTTATTAAGGATGGACGGTTCTTAGTGACTTCTCTAAGCAAATGAGCATGTTGATCAGCCAACAACCTATGCATGCGCGATAACTCTTCTAAATTCTCTGTCAAGTAAGACTTCTTCTGATCATAATTTGCTGCTGTCATTTCGGAGAAACTTTGATCTTGTTCTATCGCCTCAAGGACTTCTTTCACACGCTGCTGGAATCCTAATTTTCCAGATTAGTTCAAGCTTAATTAGTGTATAGATAGAAATGTAAAAGAACGACAGTATGATTCCCAATATAACTACTTTGTTTAGATGACTAACTACAAATCTTCTGCTATATAACATGCGCACACCTTCAATATTTTCTGCAAAGCGTGCAGAAATTTCAGGACTAATCTGACTTTGCTCTTGTAGTGCCAGTGATTTTGATTCGTCTCCCTCCATTTTGAAAAGGCCAACTGCCCTGCAATAGTACTTGAATATCATGCCATAAGACATCTGTTCTTGCTATATGTAAATCCATGTAAAATATTTGTTTGATATCCACAAGACCCATGGTTCGTGCTATCATACAAATGAAAGAAAGAGATCTGCAATTTTAACACGTGAAAATAAAAAGAACTACAATCCATTGAAGATCACACTGCTAATCAAAGAAAGACGTCGGCTAATTGACACAAGACATAAAAAAACTAAATCATTTAACGAAGTAAATGTCGTGGATCAAGTCAATTCAATCATCTGAATCACAACTCGGGCAAAACAGAGTCGAAAATGGTAAAGAAGATAACAGGAATTGATTAACTGGGCCACTTGAAATAAGTACTAATCTCATCACCAACCAAAAAAATAAAAAAGAAAGAGGAAGCCAATGAAACAAATTTCCAGGATTATGAATTCAGTCATCTGAACCATGTTTATTGCAAAACAGAATCGTAAAATGGTAAAGAAAATATCAAGAACTAACATCCGAACCTTTACAGAAAAACCAAGAAACCATGAATGAAACTAGAATTTGAGTAAGAAATGACTAACCTTGGACCGAAACTTAAACTGATTCAAAGGAATTGGTTAACAGCTTCTAATAATCAAGGATTAAACTGATTCAAAGGAATGAAGACGACTGAAACGGGTGAGCTAAAGAAAAATCTTGAAGCGAGATGTTGTTGGTCTGTTACCCGCCCTTTTGCCTTTTGAATATGTAGTGACTAAAATAGCCCTAGGTTTTCCAAGTTTTAACTTTTAAAAGCGGATTTTTT
>JAUEJL010083217.1:0-15040 GCA_032274825.1 Drosophyllum lusitanicum
TCACTAACATTAGAACATGTCACACTAAAGCAAACAACATTATTCATAATAAGGCTAAGTTTAGCCTTACTTTAGAGATATCTGAATCCAACATATATATCATATTCTATATAATTAAGATTAACTTATTTGGTTTTTTTAAAACTTGTTTGTATTCACGTACAACTATCAACTAATTAAAATACCGGAAACTAAGTCTTTATGAATATTAAGAACATAAAAGACACTTATCACAATAATTGTCTTTCAAGAAGTAATTGTCTTTGTAGAAATTAATTAATTTTAGGACCATGGCATCCAGCTGATTTGGGTCTTGGAGTTCAGTATAACTTAAACGAGTGTGCACTTCGCATCACCTAGCTTGTTTATGAAGTTAACTTATATCCAATATATTTACCCTAAAATCTCTAACATATCCAACTATACATGTTCATTATCTTATGTATCATCATTAAAGACTTATCTATTGATGTAATAAACTTTAAAACTTGCTTTAAGATTGATGTAAGATGGATATATAAAATGTTTATAAAATAAAGTTTGTTACATCCAAAATATGAGTTGTGACTGTCAGTTTCATCTAAAACTAAATTTTAAAGTATATATGATACGCACAATAATCAAACGCATATAATAAGACGACACTTTCCCTCATGTTTTTAGGCTCAACAACAACAAAGAGGGTTGTGTACTAAAATCAATGGAAATGGGCTGGAACTGGAGACGACCTTTAAGGGAAGACAACTCAGAGGATGGGAAGAACTTTATATCACTCTTGAAGGGATCTTTCCAAAGCAAGGGGACGCTGAAGGATGCAAATGATGGTCGGGAGATTCTGAAACTTTCCTGGTTAAAGAATAAAGAAAGGAGATGAATAAAAAAATTCTCATTTTTGTCTCAACTCTAAAAAATGATTGGCTGCCATTGGTGCCAAGAAAGATTAGAGTTTTCAATAAGAGACTTAAAATAGGTAAATTACAACAAGGGACGTTCTTGATAAGATGGGAATCGATCTATATTCTACTTTGTTTCCTAGATATGTTGAGGTTGTAGAGTGAATCGACCATGCTTTAGTAACTTGATGTGAAATATTTGATGCTTGGAGACAAATTTTTAGATGGTGGGGAATGGATATCTCTCAAATATCAACATGTGGAAGAGTTGATGTTATTAGCAAATGATCTGGGAGCAAATATTAGCACAAAGAAAGAATGGAAGGCAATAATTTGGTCCATAATGTACCTTCTCTATAGCCATCAAAAGTAATTGGTATTCAGTCAAGAAAAACGCAACTTGAAGGATGTCTCTTTTGAATTTCAGGTTGGTATCTAAGGGTGAATTTCATGCAAATCTAAGAAGAGTTCTCTTCCTTGGTAATTAGATTGGATATCATCTTCTGGAGGCTAAAATATACTCTTACTTGACACCGCAATTTTCGGCTTTTGTTTATATCGGCATTTAAGATTTTGGTTGGCATGCTTGTTTTTTATCTTTTGTTTATAGTTTTGATTGTTGTTTATTTCTTTTTGGTTTTTACCCCTCGCAAAAGCCTGGAGCCTATGTATTTTTTTTGTTCAGTAATGGTATTTGCTTGCCTTAAAAAAGAGTTAGTTAACTCATACGTATATTAATCTCTTGCTACAAATTAACGAAGTATAGCCGACCCCAATCTTTTTTTTTCTTTTTGTTTATTGATTGATTAACATGATCGTATAGAGAGGTAGTGCATGCCTTAATATGAAGAGAGAGATGGAGTTTTGAAAAGTTAATAAATGAGTGATGATTTGTAGTACAGGAAGGAAGGTGGGGGTCCATGAGGTGTCTTACGTACTATACAATGGACCATCCTACAATTGTGTAGTGTAGTACCTTGCTTTATCTCTTTACAACATATGGCACTGGTGCATTCCCTTCCTCCTTTTCTATGCAATTTTAGTCTTTATATTTCCTTTTACATTTACTTAATTACCCTCAATCTATGATGAATCATATATATCTAAGTACTTAATTATAAGATTGGGGCGTTTGCTACGTACACCATCATGCATGTATGTATGTCGTTTTGATATATATATTGTACTCTGCTAATGAAGTTGTATGTTATTTCCAGTCTCTTACAAAGAAGGGAAAGGCTAAGTGCTTTTCAGTTGCCTATCCCGAGACCACCGTTTTCTTTATCCAACAATACACCATTCCATGATACCCACGCTATTTTCCTTTTTCTCAAAAGAGCCGCCCAAAAAAAAGTCTCGTCAATATCCTTTTTAACACCTTAATAACCTTTTAAAAAAATGCCAAGGACAGATTTGCAGAGTACTAATCGCGATCTACCGTGTGCAAATAAAGTGTTAACCTTCCATTTGGATAACTTCAATTGAAACCTACTAATGACAGGAGACCGACTAGCACATCTATTAAACTAGGTGCATCCATCCGGTTGGTGAGGCGCGGGATGGTGCGTGACCCATTTAAACACCATCACGCCCTCCCCCTTCACTTTGAGTGGCACATATAAGCCGGTTCCCACTCACGCTCTCTCCCCCTCTTTCTCTCTCTTCTTCTCTCTATCTCTCTCCTCGCTTTATATTTAATTCTTTTTAAAAAAAAATAGAGAATGGTTGAGAGAGATGAATATGGGGTTAGTGGGATGAAGGGGGTGGAAAAGAAAAATGATGTGACGCTAATATGTGACAAATAAAAGAAGAAGAATGGATGCTCATGGTCTTAAAAGGGCACCCAATTGCTACACCAAGGTATGTGAAAGGACGTGTGACAACCCTACAATTAAGTAAATAGGCCATAAATTCAACTTCCAAAGAAGGAACACCGACGCAAATAATGTTGCTTTTCCCAAAATTCACCTTGAGCCGGTGAGCTAAATGAAAGCAATGAAGAATTCGAATCAAGTTTTTAGCATTCATTTGAGACCATTCCCCAATGAATATGGTGTCGTCTACATATTGAAAATGAGATAAAGATGGATCCAAATGGAGGAAGAGACACACCGTGAAACACACCCTTATCAACAGCTTCATGCATAACGACATTTAGACATTCGGCGGCTAGTATGAACATGTATGGGGCCATGGATCGAATTAAGCAATATTTTAACCAAGGTATGTGAAAGGACATGTGGCAGACCTGCAATTAAGCAAATAGGCCATAGATACAACTTCCAAAGAAGGAACACTAACACAAATAACGTTGCTTTTCCCAAAATTCACCTTGAGCCCGTAAGCTAAATGAAGGCAATGAAGAATTCGAATCAAGTTTCTAGCATTCGTTCGAGACCATTCCCCAATGAATATATATGGTGTCGTTTGCATATTGAAAATAAGATAAAGATGGATCTGAAAATGGAATTAGCCACATTGTGAAACACGTACACCCTTATCGATAGCCTCATGCATAACTACATTTAGACATTCGATGGCTAGAATGAACTAGTATGGGTTCAGGGGATTGCCTTGTCAAACTCCCCGCTCGAGCTTAAATTCACTAGTGGGCCAGGGAATTGTCTATAAGAACAGATGATTTAGCCGAAGAGATGCATCCTTTGAAACAAACTTAGATATGTTAACTAGATTGTTGAATATTGAATACTTAAAACTTCTATTTGTTGAATTAATCAATTAGAGGTTTAATTATCAACTTTTTTTTATGGAATATTTTAATATTTGAACTATAACCGATTGATTTCGAAAAAAAAGAAAATGAAGCTATCAACTTTAGAATGCAATTTCTAAACTTGTTTACGATATTCAATGAAATCATGGTTTTTTTAATAGCTAAACACACGCATCTCCTACATTAATCCTAAATCTATACCATTTTTGTCCACAACAGTACTTGAACCCACAATATTGTGGGAGACCTAAACATCAGATATCACTAGGCTATAAGCCCATTGGTAATGAAAACATATACTTTTAATTATTTTTTACTTTATAAGTTTTTTGTAAAAACATAGATTGTGTAACTCCTAACTCTTACATAATTAGGATTAATATCCTCTCATGTTTGGTCAAACACGATCCATCATATTTTCTTACAAACATGAAAATATGACCTACAAAGAGACCCATTATTGATTAAAATAAGGGACCCACTCTCATGTATGTGAGAAAACATGATATGGGTCATCTTTGACCATAACATGAGAGAATCTTAACCCGCATAATTATTATTATTTTTAACAACATACAATAAAGAGTACACTTGACTAAGGGAAGGGAAAAAAGGAAAAGAATGAGAATGATTAACTTGTGTTCTTGGGTTGGATGGAAAGAAAAGGAAATGGAGGGGAAATCATTTCCTTCCTTATCATCTCACTTTTAGAAAGAAACATTTTGAGTCAAATAACCTCTTCTTCCCCCTCTCTTTCCTTCCCCCCATCTCCTTAAAAAAAAACTCAAGAAAACATCAACCTATCTGTTTCCTTTCCTTCAAAAAGAAAACACAACTCGAGAACGGAGTGTAAGAGTGAGTTTCGGCATAACTATCATCTTACCTCTTGAATAATGACATGTGTAATCCATTAATTCTTTTCTTTGTCTCCTTTCTTGATTTTAACACTTGTCATAATCTAGTTAGTAGAAGAATGTATAAAAAGATTTAGGTAGTGTTTATTTGGCTCTTTATAGGTTGATTCACAACTGAATCAGAGGTTGGATTGTTTGATAAACAAATATGAGATCTGGTAACTTTATATGGATCATAAAAAAAAGGTTTTAATTTTTAACAAACCAAGAAATAGTTTGAAAAATAAGCTTTTGATTTTTTATTTCTAGTATAGTTTCTTAAGACCGGTCTGATTGATTTTTTTTTTTGAACAATGAAGTTATGTTAATGGGCTGGATTCGCAATAACATCCATATAGGGCAGTATATGAGCTCCAAGCCACGCGTCATGAGGGAGTAAACTCTCCTCTATTGTTTCCGCAAACCCCCACAATGAGGCTCGAACTCGAGACCTCACAGTGGGGTGAAACCCTTCATACCATTAGGACAAGTCCTAGTTAGTCAGTCCGACTGATTGTCATGTGGTAAAGTGACGAGTTTCGTAATGAATGTAGTTTTCAAATTACCATATTTAGATTATAAAGTTACTAGACAAACATTTCTAAGTATTTAATTTTATTTCATTGGTTTTATATATTAAATATTCTTGTAATTTACTTTTTAAGTACCTTTTTACTCTGGTACGTTGATCTTTCAACTCATCTCAACTATATATATTCTATTGTTCGTTTGCAATACGTAAGCAAAGAATGGAAAAGGTATATATATAAAAATGATGAAGCAAGGAATATACACAAATAACATCATTTCATATTTAACGGTATTGAATAAAAAATCTCTAAAAAATGTCATGAAATAATTAATAATCTTTTTCAAGTAATACCAACTCGATTTAATTAAACCAGAAAAATAATATTATAAGAAGGAAACCTAGCTATTCGTAGCCAATAAATTAAATTAATCATGTTTATCATTAAAAGCAAACAATTTATGAAATAATAATTTATTTATTTATGTGATATGGATGTGTGAATGGTGTGTATGTCAAAACCTTATTGGTTAAGTATTTTCTACGTAAGGCCCCGCACATTCTAAAATCTTCTCATGTCCCCACCGGTGCTCTTGGACCCGACTGTAACTTGATTATTTTATTTATTATTTTTTTTATTTTTTTTTGTCTAAATAAACACACTAATTAAATACAATAAGAATTATCATGCATAATAATTATGACTTTTTTTATCTCTGTAAAATTATAAGCTATTATTTTTATCTATATATTTAAAAGTATTATTGACCACATGAATACCGTTTAGTTTTATCGAGTAGTATTAACAATATTAAAATTTTCTTTGTTGTGTGTTCCAATAGCAATGGTATACACCAAGCTTATCAAAATCGCGATCCTGATCATAGGATCGTACGATCCTACCAACCAAAAACGCGTTGGATCGTACTTAGGATCGTAAGATCGTACGCGAGATCGTAATCTCTATACGATCCCTGATCAAGTGTAACCATTTTTCACTGGTCACCCCGCCTCCGTCCTCTGACAACCTCGTACATGATAATCATTCTTAATCTTAACCTCAATTACTGGAGGATTAAAGACATAATCCTTTTCAGCAGTTGGCCATTGATCGTTCAAATCGCTATTGGTAAGATTGTCTTCTGATGTTCTCTTCACTCTCTGAAGCTAGAGATAAGAGCCAAATGGTAACTAGTAAATTCAACTCTTTTGTCTTCTTACCCACTTTTCACTATCAAGTTATTTTCTTGTATTAAACTGATAAAAACAGATACTACACTTGATCTTAGACAAAAGGCCGAAAAAGGTTTTTTTTTATATCCTCTCAAAAAAGTTATTTAATTTCTTATATAATAAAATGTATCTTCGTCGTTTTATTAAATACACAATAACTCAGATTTATGTTACCTACGCGCATCAAATGTCAAGCACATTAATTGTTAATAGTTTTTTTTTTTTCGAAAAAATGACGTTTTTCCATGCAAAAGAGATCAAATTTTAATACGAAATATATTAATATTGCATTTTTTAATAAATGAGTGTACGTAATATACTTGAATAAATGTCAAGTCGTATCATTAATCCTTTATAAAAAAATAAATGGTATACCTAATTACACGTACATATGTACGTGCATTATAGATAGACAAATTAAGACGTTATAACTAAGCACTAATTAACATTAAACTGTATTCTTAACAATATACAAGAGGGATTCAAGTGAGAGATCACGTGTCAGTATGATCTAGCCATCACGACGTGATCACCGCCCCGACCGGCAACATGATTGTCCTAGCTAGCGTGAGCCTAATCCCGATCGATGTCATCCAACAACTATCTTTTAACCTTTTCAACACACTCTAAGCGACACTATATGTAATACGATATAACGAGAACCCAACTCATATATCCTCCTTCTCCTCTAAATGATGTGTGACGGATGAACACATATCAACTTAATTTCATGACGATCTTGTGGAACATGTTTGACGACTACCAATTAATTAATTACCATTTCATTGATGCGATAATATTTTGTTATTAGGTTTTATTTTTCTTATAATTTTTATTTTATTTTTAATTGCAATGTTTATATAATTGCTTTGACCAAGATTACAAGGGTATTTAATTTATTACCATGACTGACTGCAATTAATTAATTAAATCAATCAGTATACCAACCACCTCAGCTCGCTCGCTCGCTCATCAAGATTTTCTAAGCCAAGTGAGAACCGTATTGAACTCGATCTATCTAGCTATAAAATTCAACGTATCTTTCACGAATTGAACAAAAAAGTCTCATGTTCTGAAATTCAATTAGTTAACTACCTTTGACTTCTGCAAAAGTTGACCAATGACCGATTATTAAATTAAATCCAATAATATATACACAATCTAATCGCATGCATATCTACAAATGCTATTTACATGCTTGAAAAAGAAAATTACCAATTTAGTTCAATTATTAATAGATGGGAAATTTTAATCCTTCTATTAAATCTTTCCTTGTTAGATTAAAAAATTAATATTTAATTAAAGAGAAGACAAATTTGTAACATTAGTTTAATGGCTATAATACTGAATTAATTAAAATAGTAATAACAATATTATCGGACCTTGGGTGTTACACTAGCTGTTACGTTGTTGCATGTGTATGTTTGAATGAGTTTCGTGTTCGATTACAAGAAAGGGTTTGATTTGAAGATATATCATATCTGCAAATATCTTTGTACGTGTTCATAAATCTTGTTCCAGTTTCTATTTTTTTTTTTTTTTTTTTTGTGGGTTTTGAGTTTGTGTTGTTTGCATATATGTCAGATTTCTAGATTTGTTTTTTTATAATTAATTGTGTTTTCGAAAGATGAACACGATGAAAGAATGATGAATACAATTATTTAGAAAAGAAAATTTTTTAAATTTGCTGGACATGTTCTTTATGTTACACATTGCATGCAATGCAAACATTTAACTTAAAAGTTGTTTGTATTATTTTAAAAAAAATGTTTGTTATATATAATGATTATTAAGGTAATATTTTTGTATTTTAATGTAATTTACTCTTATTATTATTGAAAAAAACATTCTACTTCGTGTGATCTGAAATTGTTGTAAAATAAATATATTGAACTACACGTAGAAACGAAATACGAATAAATAATAGAAAACGAGAACACCAGATTTATCGTGGAAAAATCCTTGCGGGAAAAAACCACGGGCAAAACTGATGATATCATTATATGGAAAAATATGAAGAGGAACATAGCTAGGTAATCAAAATAGAATCTAAACCTGAAAATAACAAAGAAAAACTACAACTAAATTCTTGGTTTGAAAACTTGTGTAGGGATTCAAGATTATTTCTCTCTCTATATATATATCTTAAACTTGGCCACCAAAAAATATATATATGATTGCACATCAAAGATATGTATATATATGTCTCTAATTTAAATTTTAAAATCACCCAAATTTGGATAATATGCACTCTCAAATTTGAGTGTCATGGATCCTAACATGTATATATATTATAAAAAACTAACCCCAATATTAATTAGAGTTATAATCCAATTTGTAAAGTAAAAGAAATAGGATCAACATAGTCCATAGTTTTATACATAAAACTTAAAGACAAATTCTGGACCATTAGATCATCCAGATCAAGGGTCTAGATCTGGCAATGGAATTTTTGTAATTTATAAAATATAATTATAAATGCAAGGGTATTATAGGAATTCTAGAATAAAACCCCTATGTTCCCTAAATCAACGTTCATTCCCCTCTCTTTCCTATGCCTTCCCATTTATCTTTTTACCATTAAACCCCCTTCCTTTCGTTGATGGCCCCTTCGAAAAGTTCTCCTCTCCGGTGTGCTTCCATCATCTCGTCGCTAGCCCTGCGACTAAATCCTCCTCCTGTTGGACAATCATCTTCATCACTGCTGCCCTAAAATCTTTCTATCTCAATTTCCATGTATGACTAATCTGAATCGAATTTTTAGGTCTACCGAGCCATGTTAACTACTTCGATGGTCGCCAGCCAACAAAACAGATTTCGCGAAGCCCTAATTGCCGGCCAACAAAACAATTTTTGCGTCCTGGGTTTTTTTTTATCATCTCCTTCATTTTGGTGGGTGAATTTAGGGCAAATGGTACTCTCAATGAAGCAATTTTAAAAAGATATTTTCATTTTCATCTACTGCATTTTGGTGGCTGATTTAGGACACATAGTACATAGGTGAGAACTAATATTTCGACGAAGCAATTCTAGAAGGGTAATATGCATTTTCATCTCGTGCTTTTTGGTGCTCAATTTAGGGCAAATGATTGTTTGCTTCAAAGTTATGTTTTTTCATATAGGTATATGCATTTCATTACATTTGATGTATTTTGGATATTTTTCATTTGTTGTATGTGCACAGAAAACTTGATTATCACTATGATTCGGTTGTTCAATTTTTGGGTGCTAAGATAAGTGACTCAGATTGTGAAATGCAGATAAGAGTCGTAGGTTTGCATTTTTATTTGATTTATCTGTATACTTTTTAGTTAATATTAAATTTGTTCTTATGCATTTTGAGATTGGATCTGTATTGGTTTCCATTTTATTAACAATCTTTTATGAGTTCCTTGTTTGCATTTGTTTGCATTTTGAGTTAGGCAGATTCATTTATAATTTTTAGCTTCGCATTTTTTTAAATCAGGTTGCTACTTTCACCTACATTCTTGTTGTATCTGAAAGCATATTTGGATTTATTGGTTGTATGTGTTTAGTTTTTGAATTGTTGAGAGTATTTCTAATGTATCATTTTTCATTTACGTATTTTGGTTTTTGTTGATTGTGGATATGCATTTAGTTATCATGCTATTTGTTTCTACTCCTACCAATTATGTGTTTTTTCATTTTTAAAGTACCTGCAATTTTCGGATGCTGCTACATTTTCAGAACTACATATTTGGATTTGCATGTTCAAATTTGAGACATGCATTTTCAAAATAAAAATATTATATTTGTGGGAAAAGTGATCTTGATTGAAAGAGGATTTAAAAACTAGTAGATTGTTATAACTTTTTTTGCTCAAATTCTCAATTTTGAATTAGTTCTAGTAATGTTTTTTTTAATTATTCAAGAGTTAATGAAATGGTGGTTATAGATGCGTGGGATACTAATCCCAATTTTCAATTTCATTTTTACCCTTTTAAATGATTGACTGAGATTTGGTCTTTAGGTTCTATAATGATGGTTTTATATAGAACCTAACCATATATATATAAAACTAACTGTAATATTAATTAGAGTTATAATCCAAATTGTAAAATAAATGGACAAATGGCTCACTTGACCAAATTCGGATCATATCCAACAAAGAATTAACGCTAATCGGGGTTCAAGTTCCCTCTTTAGATGTATTCAAACAATTAAGGAATTAAGGTGATATCATTGTATCTTTGATTAATTAGGGTGTGTTCGGCAACGGGCTTACGGAGGATTCTAGGGGCTTAGGATTTTAGTTTTCATAATCTTCAGCCCTCTAGCCTCGTTCGGGTGTTAAAATCTTGAGGAATAAATGTCTTTTCAAGTAGCTTATGGATTGGACTTAGGGTGTGTTTGAAGAAACTAGTTGGGGCTGGAGCTGGGGCTGATTAATTGATAATATCAAGCCCAAGCCATAAGCTACTTGAAAAGGCTTTTATTTTGGGGGCTTGTGACGGATTATGTTTTTAATAATCCCCTCAAGATTTTAACACCCGAACGAGGCTAGAGGGTTGGATATTATGAAAACTAGAATCCTAAGCCTCTATAATCCCCCATAAGCCCGTTGCCGAACACATCCTTGGGATTATAAATTAATCAGCTCCAGCCCCAGCTAGTTTCGTCAAACACATCCTTAGGCTATCCTTACTTTGAATAAGAAATAGATGTAATAGAAATGAATTTGTTGGAAATATCTGTTAAAAAATCCCTATAACAAGTGTTGCTGAATTAACACCCTTAAAAATACCCTAAATCAAATATTAATTTTTTTAAAAAAATTTAGATTATTGATATAACTTCTTTTTTTTGTTTACTTTTCATTTATTGTATTTGTTTTCAGTTGAAAAATGTTTTCTTTTTTAAAAAATTTCTTATTTATAAACCTTTTTTTTTTATTTTACAAAACTATCTTTATAACATATTTAAAAAATAATATGTAAGTATTAAATTTACTTTATAAAGTAATGCTTTTTTCTTAATTTAAATTTTATTTCTTACCTTATAAGTATTTTTTTTCTTAATTTGAAGTGTTCATATAAAATATGTCTATGTGATATCACCATTTTTATTTAATGGTACAATACTTGTGATGATGATAATAGTTTTTATTTTTATAACATTTATTCATTTGTTAACAAAGTTAATACAAATTATAGGTGTTCGCATAGAGGTGATGAAATGAGTGAAAAACATGTCATTATTTCTTGGTTATATCATCATAGTCAAAAGATTAAAGGTAAAAGAAGATATGATGTCTTACTCCACACATAACGATTGTTTGTTTTTCTACAATATGTTCTACACTTGAGGCTATTACCTTTTACCTTTTTGTGTTGTCTTTAATTGTAGGGTCTAGTTTACTAAAATGTATCAAGTTGTCATGTTTTGCTATTTATGTATTGAACTTAAAAAATTTATATTATGTGTATCAAACTTTTAATTTGTCGCTATTGTGTGTATTAAATTTTCTAATGTATGTACTAACTTGTAATTTTTTTTACTTTTTTATGTAACCAAAATACATACGATAACAACAAATTAAAAGTTTGATACACGCAATAGAAACTTTTAAAGTTCAATACACACAATAGCAAAACATGACAACTTGAATACATTTTAGTGAACTAGACCCTTAATAGTATTTACTTATACTTTTAAAAAGAAATTATTATTGATAAGGACAATAAATAATATTAATTGGTTATAAGAGAGAAACTAGTTATATATAAAAAGACAAGAACAACGCTTTCATTGTTTTCTATAATATTTATTTTAGTATTTTTATAGGTGAAAATTTTCAACGTATGTTCTTGGTTTTCTTCGTAAAAATTTATGATTAAGCAAAATATATATTTATCCAAATGATAAATACAGACAACGGCTGTTTTTATATTAAATTCAAAAGGGTTGATAATAAACAAACAACTTTTCCCTAACATCAAACGACGTCAATTAATGCAAAAAAAATTTAAAAAATTACTTTTACCATATCATTTTAACCAATAGCGTAATCGTCCTTTAACGGTCTACTGGACAAATCACTTTTCCATATAGAGGAGGTCAAGAGTTTGAATACTACAAAAGTTTTATTCAATATTGGTATTGAGGATGCTTCAGAAACGGACAAAGTTAAAACTTGGTAGACCGCATACATCCAAGCCAAAAGGCTTGGCACTCCCGAAGGAGTCCTAACCAGAAAAAAAAACTCTTATTCAAAGAAGATTTTAATCAAAGGCATAAGATTCAACATGGTTTGACGATACTATATGTATATGACCTAAATACCTTTGATTGTACGGGAAAAACAGAGATATTGTCAATAAATGGCAAACTTTCTATGCATGTGTACATTTGTTAAGATCAAGATCTTGCTTGCAATCGTTTTATTTCTGTTAGATCAACATCATAATATTAAATCGGTATTAGAAGATGATACTCCCCTTTCATATATGTTGTAAGTTTTGTGAAAGACAAGTTGTATATATGTAAAACTTAAATAATGTAAGATTCAAAGTTTAAACATGCATGATAACTTTAGCTATTTAACTAATATAGAATTTTTAATTAGGTTGGTAAGGGTATAGATTATGATGTTGAACTAGAGCATGACATGTACATCTTCAAGCTACTTAGCAATTAAGTTAACCCATTTGTTATTATTATTACTATTATTATTATTATTATTATTATTATTATTATTTTAACACAATCAGCTCATTTTGTAGTTTTTTAAAATCAATGCTTCAAATCAGGGGTGGACCCATGTGTATTCCGGTGGTGGCACGTGACACCAGCTAATTTTATCCGCGTAGTGTAAATTTTGATTTTTCGTAGTGTAAATTCCGATTTTTAGAGACAATGCTACCACCTATTCAATTGTGACACGACCCATTTGAAATCATGGGTCCGTCACTGCTTCAAACCAACCAAAATCAGATGCGATCCTACACAAATTTATGCAAGAACAAAATCTTAGATAGTTTATAAGATATATATTCTATATAATA
Organism: Drosophyllum lusitanicum; assembly: GCA_032274825.1. NCBI lineage: Eukaryota > Viridiplantae > Streptophyta > Magnoliopsida > Caryophyllales > Drosophyllaceae > Drosophyllum > Drosophyllum lusitanicum. The sequence goes on from JAUEJL010083217.1 coordinate 13,308, forward strand.
ACAATTATCAGTAAGTTATGAATAATAATAATTATATATATTAAGTGGCTTTTTATCAAATAACTAAGTTTGGCGTGGTGGTAAAACACTAAAACACAGTGGAGGAAGTCGTGGCATTACTTTTTTCTTCCAGGCTTTCACGAATTTAAGCGTCGGGCAAATTGGGTCCGAAACTATCGTTATTTGTTGTAAAAAAATTTGTTATTATATTCAGATAATTGATTTTATATGGATTTTATTTCTTTAATAACTTTTAACATATAATGTCTATTGCGTGTATAAATACATATTTGTGACCCATTTTTATCTATATTTTAATATAAATTTAAGTGTAATACGAATTTCATTTAAGAAATGTATTTTTTGATATCCAAACTAAAAATGCATTTCATCGATGACTATTATATTACGTTACTATTCATATTAAAATATAGATAAGAGTGAGTGGATTCGAATAAATATTAGATTTATATTAAACATTATACATTAAAACTTATAAGAGAAAAATACATTAGACATTATATGAAAAATAAAATTTGAATAGATTTAAATCTAACACTTAAACGAGAAAACAAGTAAGATGTAATATAAAATAACATGAATTGATTTAAATTTGAACATCCTAAATGTTTAAATTTTCATGTTTGGTTTTAAATATTTATGTTTGAATGTTAGTTTCTATATTTTATTCATACTAAACAATCCGCCACAACGTGCGGGGAGATTACAACTCGTTAAGAATTTAAGATGAAGGTTGAGGTTTCAACAACTATTGTTATACCATGTACAGGTAAATTATTTTACATTAGTTGTGGAGACAAATAGTTTTTACCCAATAACATGTCGTTTTATAGAAGATAGGGATATGCTATTCGACGAATAGTTTTTACTCGGTAACACGTAGTTTCATTTCTCTCTTTTTTTCCATCAACTCTTTTTTTTTACTTTTAAAACAAATTTAAAAAAAACATCAAAACAACTCATCTTTTCATTTTTTGTAGGTGGGGAATTATGTAGTTATAAAAGAGTGTGTTTATTAATGATTGTGTAAGTATGAGAGAAATGTATGATTATGAAATATAGATTATTTGAGGGATATATTAGTAATTTCTGATTGCTGAAAGTTTAAGGAATTAAGTAAGTAGGAAAAAAAGTGTTAAATGCATTATAATATAGGTGGCGATTATAAGTGTGTAACAAATATAAATTAAATTTTAATTTACTTTTAAAAGAATATGCATATCAAATAAAAAATTAGTTTCAATTTTTAAAAAATTTTATTTTGGAAGGTTAATAATTGAATGGATGATAAGATGAATAGTTAGGATGAACCGATGAAGTATTGATTAAAAATTAATAACTATTAAATTAATAAAGAGAGATAACGTTGTATAATTGATCAAGTAATATAGATATAGATATAAATATAGATTATAGATAATAAGGATTCTACCTTTTCCATTAATGATTGTCTATTAATTGTACTATTATTGGAGAGTGGAAAATCAAATGAAAAAAAATAATTCATTGGTGCTGTCGTTGAAAGTTTAATGTGGGTAACGTGGAAGGCTCGTAATAATCTTGTGTTTCATGAAAAAAGTTATTTGGTTTAGTTTTTTTTTTTTTTTTGAGCGGCAAAAGAAGGATCATTAGGAAGAAGCATCGGCATGGCCATCACCCCCTCCCAGCGAACCAAATTTTATTTATAAATATAACAACTAGCAAGGAGCTAG
>JAUEJL010083228.1:0-15040 GCA_032274825.1 Drosophyllum lusitanicum
CCCCACCACCACCCGTCACAATCTTCGTCACATCAACCATCGATTGCCACCATCAATTGCCATTGATCGTCGCCTTCACCAATATCATTTTCGCGACTAACAACACCGTCACCACCATCGACCACAACCACCATCATCGCCATGGATTCAAGTGTGTATTGGTCCACCGACCACCACCACCGCCACTACACTTTACCACCATCATAGATCGGCATCGCCACCACCACCAATAACCTCCACAATGCTGGTCATCTCCACTACCACTACCTCCACTTTCTGTCGCCACCTTTACAGGCTACAACAACCATTACTCCCCACCACTGATTGTCATTAATAGCTACGTCAACCAACATCACCGTCATCGCCACCAATCATCAACCTTAACGGTTGTTGCCACCATCATCAACTACCACCACAACTTACTATTGCCACCAACAACTACCATCAACACCACTGCCACCACTGACCACCACTACCGATTAATGCCACCACCATCGACATACTCTATATATGTGTGTCTATAATGATTATCTATATTAACCAAGCAATATCAATGATAATAATAATGCTAGAAAATGTTCATTACAATACTTTGTATTCGATTACCCTTTTCATTTACAATACATTTAATTTAGAATGGAGGAGGTGAAAATGTGGTACAATGACCGTGGCTAGGTTGCCATAGGGATGGCCCAGGGGATTGCACAGTAATACCCCACTCACCGCCGATCAAATTTCAAAAATTATCTATCAAAATGCCCGGTTTTGGTGCCGCCGTCAGGCTGTTTACGCGATCAACTTCCGTCCGCAGCGCCGCCGTCAGACTCTCCTCTGGCGTCAAAACCTCCCCTTTTCGAATGTCAGCCACAAAACCTCTTTCTCATCGCATCTTCAGGTATGTGAAAAACCCTACAAGCACACTACACTCACGGATGCGTAACGGTCGTTTTTGTTAATTGATAGCTTTCATTGATAATTTGAAGGTGTCCGGTTGAATTGAGCGTTTGTTTGGAAACGGTGCAACCTTTTCATACAGTTAGTGTCTCGGCTTTGATGACTTCTGTTCTCATCGTCTCTCGACGCAGTTATGGTTTGCTCCCTGAAGGTAAGTATAACCCCACCGTTTCTAATTTGATCTTTGCTTGTTCTAATAATATAGAATTCTGAATACAATGATATAAGTGTTATGTGAAAATTGCAAAAAAACTAAAGAAATAACAGAGAACAAATGAAGAATCTTGCAGTATATTTTCTTGAATTAATTACATGTTGATACCATCACTTCTATATATGTATAGTAAATAGCTAAGTTACTCCTGACGAATGGAAATTGCAATTAAATTTCAGTACGGAGTAATTGCCTTGCGTTGTTGAGATTCTGAGTTGTATTCCTATATTGTTTACCATGTTGCAATGATTTTCCTGCTAATCCCTTAGTAAAATTTCAGCCAGTTGTAACTTTTATCTAACAAAATGACATTCAATGCCATTGTGTTTTGATTCTTTCATGATAATTGAGATTTTAGATATATGAATAGCTGATTTGGTAATACATTTTATTGAACTGGGAACACTTGCTATCAATTCTGTAGCAATCTGTGAGGGTGTCCTTCTCAAAGATTAGAATTCTGCCTCTGCAGATTATAGAGAGACAGTTGCTTGTTTCTTGGATTTCAGTGCATTGGCGATAAGTTGTAGTTTTGTTATTATCTTGACAACATGTGAGATCCCTTTATAGTCAATCCCTGCCTTTTGACCCCTTAGTTACAATTTAGCTTAGTTGGTTTTGTATACCCATTTAGAACTTATAGGCTTTCTTCTTCTTTTTTTCTTTAAACAGTTTAGTAAACTCCCATGCACAATTTGCTTGTAAAGTATTAAATTCTGTGTCTGTGGTTTCTTTGCAAGCAAAATGTTGTTTTGCCTCATGTAATCGAGGTGATGCAATTGTTCTAGATTGTATCAACTCAAAGCTGGAAATAGAGTAGGCATTTAAGCATATGGATAATGGCTTTCAAGCATTTACACAAAATGTATCTGTCACTTCATGAGGATTTTAAACCCACATTATGACATTTATAATCCTTCAAGTAATGAGGTTTATGGTGTGTTCTTGTAGATTGTCTTGCTAGTTGAATAGGAACAAGATGAGAAGATGAATCAGGATCATGCTAAGGAGAATGATTTTGATAGATTTTTGAATATCTATGGAGATGAACTAAGGGTACAAATATAAAGAATGGAGTATGAGATAGAGTAGTGTTAGGCAAGGCTTGATTTCAATAGGAGTTGTAACGTTTGGAGACATGGGATTATGGGACTGCATGAAGCAATGAAGAAGAAAAAGAAGGGTCCTTATTTGCATATGGAAATATGGTTTCATTAAACAAACTTGTCTGATTTTCCAAATTCAAAGCTTGCCAAGAGCTATTTATAACAGTGCATTTAGATACAAGCTTATTGTTATTGAAGCTAGAAAGCAAAAAGTAGATAATTTGAAGGTGTCCAGTTGAATTGAGCATTTGTTTGGAAACTGTGCAACCTTTTCATACACTTACTGCCTCGGTTTTGATGACTTCTTCTTATTGTCTCTCACCACAGTTATGGTTTGCTCCCTGAAGGTAATTTAAAATCCCACCATTTCCAATTTTATCTTTGCTTGTTCTAATAATATGGAATTCTGTATAAATACAATGATATAAGTGTGATATGAAAGTAGCATAAAACTAAAGAAACAACAGAGAACAAATGAAGAATCTTGCAGTACGTTTTCTTGAACTGATTAATTACATGTTGATGCAGTCACTTCTATATATAGGAGCTACATAACTATTGATGAGCAGAAGTTGCAATGAAATGCAGTATTAAGTAATTGACTCCGGTCTTGGGCTGTTGAGATACTGAGTTGTACAAGTAGTATTGCAACTGCTGTTTACACCAACCCACCATCCCACCCTCTCTCTCTCTCAAGCTAGTGGGTAGGAAGAACCAAGTACTTCTATCTTGTTTACCATCTTGCAATGATTTTCCTGCTAAAATATTAGTGAAAGACTGAAATTGTCAGCCAGTTGTAACTGTTATCTAACAAAACATCCAATGTCATTGTGTTTTGATACTTTCATGATAATTGGGATTTTAGCTATGAATTACTGATTTGGTATACATTTTACTGGAACTGGGAACACTTAGTCACTTACTATTAGTTGGGTGTGAGCCATGATATATCTGCAGTCATCCTTCTCAAACATCCGAAATCTGCCCCTGCAGATAATAGAGAGACAGTTGCTTGTTTCATGGATTTCAGTGCAGTAGTGATAAGGTGTAGTTTTGTTATCTTGACAACATGTAAGGTCTCTTTATAGTCTATTCCAGCTTTTTGAGTACACCCCTTGATTACAGTTTAGCTTAGTTGATTTTGTATACGCATTTAGAAATAGTTTTTTTTTTGTTTTTTTCTTGGTCTTTGAATACTGTAGTGAACTCCTGTGTATAATTTGCTTTTAAAGAATTAAATTCTGTCTGTGGCTTCTTTGCAAGCAAAATGTTGTTTTTCCTCATGTAATCGAGGTCAAGCACTTGTTCTAGATGCTATCAACTCCGAGCTGGAAGCCTGGAAGTAGACAAGGCATTTAAGCATTTGGATTGTGGCTTGCAAGTGATAAGGCGAATATCTATCACTTTATGACTTTATGAAGATTGTAAAGCCACATAAGGACATTTATAGTTGTTCAAGTAATGAGGTTTATGGTGTGTTTTTGTAGATTGGTCTTGCTAGTGGAATAAGAACAAGATGAGAAGATGAATCAAGATCATACTAAGGAAAGCGTCTTGATAGATTTTTGAATATCTTTGGAGATGAACTAAGAGTAAAATTCTGAAGAAATAGAAGAATGGAGTCATGAGATAGAGTGGTATTTGGCAGGGGTTGATTTCAATAGGAGTTGCAATGTATAGAGACATGGGAATATTGGGCTGCTTGAAGGAAATATGGATAATGAATTGTTATTGAAGCTATAGAACCAAAAGTAGTTCAATTGTGTGCACACATCAGGTTTGATATGTTAGCTTTTAAGGATCTGTTAATGGTATTCTTGGCTATTGCATTTCTGGTACAAAATTAATAAAATCTATTTGTGCGGCAATCACTCAAAGTGCAAACTTATATGTCTTTTCATGTAGTAGAATTAAATCATTGCATGATTTATATGATTGATGACGAATATTTATGGTATTTTGATTTCATGATCTTGCTTGTCAATATATCTTATAGGTTCATGAAGGCGCCATTTGGATATCGTCAATTAAGCCTGCTACAACAATTCGTAAGATTAGAGTCCGAAGGAGAACAAGAAGCACAAAGGTGGAATAGTGTAGTGAAATTAGTGGTCTTTGACTCAAACTGGTAGTGAAATATGAACGTTGTTATATGTTTAAAACTGATCATTGACATTTGTATGTGTTTCTCCATGGTAAACCCTGTTTCTATTTTCTGTATGTTCACAAGTCACACCATTAATCTTATTCAGGTTTTCACTTCTGTGTTGTCCTTTTGTTTCTGTTTTTTAAATTTTTTTAAAAGAGCATTATAAAGATCCCAAAAAAGAATCAAAACATGGATACCCTAAGGAGACCCGTCGAAGATATCAATCCTCCAACTCCCCAACCTCCGACTCCATCGGAACCTTCTCTAATCCCGAACCAACACCAACTAAAACCCCCTATCATTATACCTTTGCATCTCTAGCCTATATAACCTTCTAAATCTCTTCTTAAGTGTGAAATTCCCAGCCCATTTATTCAACCACATGCTAGTTGATGCCCCCATCTCCCCCCTTCTTTCCCAAAAGAACCTTTAAACTCGATACCCACTTTATCCAAATGATTTGCAACCCTTATAATGCTTTTCCGAGTCGAATTTAGTGAGCCTTTTCTAACATGACCCGGAAATAAACCACCTCCACCCCATAGGTACTAAAAAATATACCATCTTCGTTAAAAAAGGCATCTTATCACCATTTTCCTATTACACCTCAATTAGCAACTTCAAGGCTACCTTTAGAAAGTTTACATAACACTTGGTCCTATTTAACCTAGAAAACTAACTACTTTCTCTTCCTCAACTTCAAGGCTACCTGTATGAAACCATTTTTGATCTTCAAGATGCCATTTTGTTTCAAATTTTTTCCATCAGCCCCTTTCAATTTTCAATTCGACTCATATCTGCACCCACCCGTAATCCATCGCTTGTCAAGCGGACAAAGAAAGGATGCGGACATTTATACATTTAAGACATAAATGATTCATTTTATTATATAAGCTATATATATTGCATTCTACATGGGATACAGATTTGGCATACAAATTTCTAGTCAACTTTCGTATTTTCAACCAAAGTCAACGTCTTCTCTTGCTGTTGACCTTCCTCTTCTCCTTCAACTTTCCAAGTCAACTGTTGTCTATACCATCGAAATATCACCAAACACATGAATGCTGCACATAAATAAACAAACCCGGCTCAATTGGTGAGTGTATCATCACTTCAGTGGTTCATCATCGACATTTTAAGATCATTTTAACTGTTAAAACTTGGTTAGTATAGATAAAATTACCTGCAAAAATGCGGGTTCTAATGGAAGTCAGATTCCAAAAGGCTGTGACTGCTGATGCTGCAACTATTTTCTTGTGAGAACAACCTTCCCATGTTGTCAATATCCACGCTTTCAGGTGATCACCTGATTCGTATAAAAGGAAAGACACAATAATAAAATTTGATTCTTTATTTGTAATTATTTAACTTATAGATTCAAAATAACTTGTATGTATTCAACTTACCTTTCTTGCATATTTGGATCGAGTACAATGAGTACAGTTTTGGACCCGTAAAGCCGATAAAGAACCCTAAAAGGTGCAAACCCAACAAGTAAGTTTTCTCAACCGAATAACCTGTGGGCAAACTAGGTTGAAACCCCATGTTGAAATTGATCTTACCAAGTGCACAAAGTCTCTTAAATGTTACGATATGACCATATTCGGATCCAAGAAGTAACAATGGAGCCATCTGAAAGCATACATCATGGTCTTAACTCTTAAATACTATGCATAGTGTAAGTTGAGGTGACACTAAAACAAGTAATTAGGATATAAAATTACTTTAAGGGTCATCGATGGTTCGCCGGAAAACAGCTCCCGGGCTTTTGAAATTGCAAAATTTACTGTAGGAAGTACAACTCTAGCAGCCCTCAGAATGTCATCTTCTTTAATCTTAAGATCTCTCTTGTCTTTAATTCCATTCCTGTAAGTTTGGGACCCCAAAAAGTTAAACAAAAACAGAAGATTGTCTATCAAAATAGTAAAGATTTTGATTATAGAATCTTGCTGACCTTTGAGCAATTGTATTTGACAAGAAGGAAACACCCAAACACAGAAGGCCCAGTTGAGATATCAAAGAAAGCATACTGGAAAAAGAAATAAAACCCCTGAGAAGCCCATAACATTGAAATATTATAAGAATTGAAAGAGGGAAAAGAGAGCAACTTACCTGAAGCTAATGCCTGTTGTGAAACAGGATGATAGGAAACAAAGTGAACCCAACCCAAACCAAAGTGTTGATTTCGCAACATCATTCCACATTATCAGATCATTAATCAGTAATCCGACTCTGTCGAAATTATACCCGTAATCATCATCATTTCCTTCTGAAAATCACAACACAATCAAGATGAGAAATAAATCAAAAGGACCTGAAAACGAAATCGAAACAGAATCAAGATTCAATCCTCACTTGGGGATGGGATTGAAGGGCAACAACTCGATTTATCCTTCTTGGATCGACCACTATGTCTCCTTTTCTTGACCTTATTATTAGCAACGATCAACTCATCAACACACATCAAATCTTTATCATCTCGAATCTCTTGATCCATTCGCCTCCTTGATCTTCTACTATTTCTAGGCGAACCCATATTGGCAAATCGGGTTTTTGATCTTTTAGCAGCAGGGGAAGGAGAAAGAAGGATGAGATCATGGAGGGATAGAGGGTTTTGGGGTTTGGGAGAAATTGTGTTTTTGGGTGAGTAAGAGACTAAATCAAGAGACATAGTTGGTGGTGGTTCTAGGCTACTGGTTCGAGCCAGACGAGATGCAGATTTGGTTCGGCTTCGAGGGTCAGATCGTTGGGCGGTTGTGTACGGTGGTGGTGAGTCCATTGATTTTTGTTAGATTGAAGAAGAAAGAAAGGGGGGTTTGTTGGGTGGATATAAAAGGATGTGGTGTATTGTTGCAGGTAGCCGTTAGGAGGTATGTGTTTGAAAATTATGGAGGGGAAGAAGAAGAAGAAGAGATGATGATGATGGGGTATGGGAGTTTGTGCTGGAGACATCAACGGTAAGAAACCTTTGACAAAAGTTGCCATTTTTGGGGTTGTGCGTAGTGGGCTAATTGTGTCAATTGCCAAAAGATTCTTTATGCCCCACTTTGTCTATAAGTTAATTTTGTTTTGGGAAGGAAAAACGAGTTATATTATTTTTTCCAATTTTCTCATTTTATTTATTAAAATATAACATGTGTAATTATTTTATAAGTAAGAAGAAATAGTATAGGAGTATATCACCTCTTTAACAAGTCAATGACACTACAATTATGGCGGTATAAGTGTTAAATGGGTCTAGTTATTTTCGTATTACCTTTTTTGTAACACCCCAAATTTGTAAAATTTATTAAAATAAGTTGTAGAATAAAAATTGAAAAAAATGAGTAGAAGTTATGAATTATTAAATGATTTAAAATAAAGATTTCTTAATATATCCTCGTTGAGATTTTTGGCTAGGATATTGATGAGTTCTAAGTCGAAAAAGAAGGCGAGATACCCGCTAAAAAGGGCCACCACCAAAAGAGGTGGCAACCCCTTTGTTTTCTTTTTCTTCTTGATTTCTCTTTTGTTCTTTTTCTTGTCTTCATCCTTTATCCCATCTTGCTTCTCCCAAACACACACACATGTATTAGTATACCTCATGAATTGGAGCTGTAATTGAAGATTAACAATAGGAGATTAAAATATATTCATTGAGGAATCAAGTCTAAAGATTGTAAGTGGTTACTATATTTGTGTTTTGAAGTGTTATTTGAATTAGTTGAGTTAGTGTTTAATAATTGAATTAGTTGAGTTGATATACTATTATAGTGTTTAATGATCAAAGAAATGTTATATGTTGTTTATCATAGTTAGTAAGTGTTTTGGGGATGTTTAGAAGCATTAGTTATGATCTGGAAATGAATTGAATGGGTTTTGGCTGGAGACAGCAGGTTCTGGTCGAACCTGGTGTTGTAAGTTGCAAGGCACGGGCGTGCTCCTCAAGAACGAATTGTGCCCCAGGGCATACCTGAGGAGGCACGTGCGTGTCTTAAAAAGTACGTACGTGTCTAACCCTAGATAGACCCGGGGTGTGCCTGTTGACCACGGGGGTGCTTGTGTGTAGGGCATGCCTGTGAAGGCATGGGCATGCCATGTCATGTACATTGTCTAGAAGTTGTTTTTTGACTTGAATAAGTGTAATGATCATCATATGCTTATTGTTAGGTATTTGAGGACCTAAGGAAAAGATAAGAGAACGCTCAGGAAGTGCTGGACTACAGGTGAGTATCTCAACTTGGTACTTAGAGATATTAATTACTTGTACGTGTACGTAGTCAACACTAAAGAAGGAATTGTTGTATAATTGCTATAATATATTGATATTAAGTAAACTGCTATTAGTTATTGATTATGAGTATATAGAGATGAATACATAAGTGACAGAGGGGAGTTTAAATACAATAAGAAATATGAGACAGAGATACATGTTTACATTTTGAGTGGAATATTCTAGTTTTACACTAAAATAAAGAAAGACGAGTATAATGAATAAATGAGAGGTGAATACCAGTTTGTAGTAAAGAGAAAAAAGGGTGAGATTAATAATTAACAATTAATCCTATATACTAATATGCATATATAATTATTACCATGTGAGTATAAATTCATAGAGCAATAAGTAGTGTAATAAGCAATACTGATACATATAACTGCATGATTAAAATGAAAGTGTTCTTACATATCTATATGTAGTAAACACATGTTTATACATATTGTGAGTATGTGCGGAAATACTGAGAAGAGTAATGTTAATAGCTTATCAATGTGATCACACGTATGATGTCAGGGTATGTGATATGTTAATGATTTGATTATCTATGATGTTTCTTTGCAACTGTGTGTATATGTTGTATATGTTATCTGCAGTGTTGCCTAGATTGTCTGAGTGGCAAAAGGGGTGTCTGAGTGGTAGTGAAATTGCCTGAGTGGCACAAGTGATGCCTGAGTGGCAGTGAGATTGCCTGAGTGGTAAAAGTGATGCCTGAGTGGCAATGGTCATTTCTCAGAGTGGCAAAACAGAGGCTTGAGTAGAAAATTTTGATAAGAGTACACTTATATGTTTATTATTATCATTTGAGTAATTTGTGGAACTACTCACCGGGCTTCTAGCTCATTCTTTGTTTGTTATTTTCAGGTTTTGTGGCAGACGAGACTTTCATGTGGACATGTTAAAGAGCTTTTGTGCAACATCTAAGGAAAACTATTTTTTATATTACCTGTGCCGATTGTTACCCTATTTTAAAATAGTATTATTGTTATTTTCTTATTGCACGCTAATAAAAAGAAAAACGGGCGTTACATTTTTCATGTTGTTTTTGTATTTATTTAATTTTTACCAAACTTAGTTTTGTTTTCGGTTTGGTTTCTTTTATTAATCTTATGTTCTGGTCGGGTCGGTTTCATGTTGATCCATTATTTAAAGAATAAAATTGTGGTTGTGTTTTCTGGAGAAAAAAAATTTGATTTCGGGTTGGGTTCTATTTCAACTCATTTTCCTAACGAAATTCATCGACTCTTTCATGTCAACTCATTTTTTAATAATTTTGAAATTCTATTTCCATATCAGTTTTTGTAATTTACGACTTCTAGCATTCAATATTAGACTTCATATGTATATTTCTCTCTATCAAACATTATATAGTAATAATTCATTTCATTCCGACAAAGCAACCGAACAAGTCGATGAATTGTAATGACTCATTCCATGACCTCCTCTATTTTATTCTTTTGTCCATTTCATTTCTTTTGTCATTACTTTGTGTCTAACCAAACATACTATTATATATCTATATTTGAAGTTTCGAAATGCCGTCAAAATCAAAATCTATTATTAGCTTACTACTTTTAATCTTTTTAATTGGTTTAAGAAATATATGTTTTTTTTTATATTATTATTAAAAAAATCAGGTTAAACAATTTAACTTCGGGTTATCATGTTCATGTCAACCTTTTTCGTATCATTTTCGAATCGACCAATTTCTAACAAAACTTATTTTCATGTCGTGTTTGCGTTCGAACAAGGTCATGTTCGATTCAAATTGTGTTTTATATCGTGTCAAGAATTGTTAGCCTTAAGTACGATGCCAGTAGCTTTTCACAAAAAAAGAGAATCTACCACATCAGTTTTTTACTCTCACCACTAAATCTTGTAAATAATCGGTCCTGACAACAAATGAACTGGGCGATTGTTTTTTAACTTTTTTTTACTGTTTAGAACTCCCCTCGCCAACCATCACTCGTTACTTGCCCGTGTTGCTGTGACCTCAAAATCTCCAATCCTATCGCCGCCTTTGTTCTGCGCACTGTTTTCGGTCGTCGTTCCTTCTTGGCAACTTTTTTCATTTTCCTTTTTGTCAGTGTGTGGCTGCTAAATCGAGTATGGCGTGCATTTGTGTTTTAAAATTTTATTTCTATTTAATTGATTGGCGTCACACGTTCACGTAGTGTATGTTCCAAAACTATTGCCTCCATTTGGTTCGACACAGCCTTGTGGCTCGACCAGACCACAACCATATTACGGGCCACGTTGTCTAGCCGTGGCTATGTCAAGGCTCCATGAATCGACCTCCTATTATTGGCCTAATAATGGCTCGACCCTGTCCCCTTTCTTTGGCCCATACTGTTTGATCTTCCTTGGTTTTTGGCCCGTCCCTGAGGCCCCAGCCCAAGTTTTATTTTCGCTGTTGTTTTTTGTCATGTACAAAACTACCCAGGCACGTATTATTTGATTTTCTAAGATCCAAGAATCTCTCACTTAGGAGGTGTTTGTTTAGAGAGAAAAGAAATAAAGAGAATTGGAAATGAAAATGGGGAATAAATGATGGCCCGGGTCACCGGAAAATCGGCGGCGGCGGTGACGACACCGCCTTGCTGACGCCAGACTACTCATCATCGCCAAAAACTATTTTAGGATTCAATCGTAGACGACGACGACGACGGCTGCGGCGTTGGCCGCCTCGCCAAAAACACGTCGCAATAGACAACGATGAATTAGGGTTCAATCGAACAGCGGCGATGATGATGCCATAAAGGATAACGTCGCAACAGACAACATCACAACAAACACGTCGATGGAAACACGTCACAATAGACAACGACGATGATGACGACGACCGATGCGGCGTTGGCCGCCTTGCCGGAAACACGTCGCCCCTCCGAACAAAGCAACCAGCTGTCATTTCTTTACATTTTGTAGAGAAATGAAGATACAAAGAAAATAGAGAAGGGGAAACCATTTCTCCACCCATTTTAAAGCTCATTTCTTCCAAACAAGATAAACCTTCTAATTTCCATTTCTCCCATTTTCTTTTCTCTCTACCAAACAGCCACTTAGATTACAACGCGTATCACATAGATGTATAACATATAGGCTTTCATAAATTTCCAACTATGTTAGAAAGATTTAGATAGTACATTATTTGTATATTTGGCATGGTTCAAATGTATACACGGGCTGAGGGTCCAAATGTCCAATAGGGTTTTCTATGAATACACTATCATTCTATCAATATGGAAACATCCTTGCACAGCTTTTTATTATTTTATAATGTTAAATTTTAGTGTATTGTATACATATTTAGCCAGTAAGTGGTGTAACACTCGCGTTCTTCGCACGCCTATATCCTGTTTTGTCACTGACTTTAGCTATTAATGATACATCCATGTAGCTGGGACGACGGAAACTCACTTGCTGTTTTAGTCTTGCAGAGTTTATATTTCAGATTAGCATATCTCTAGCACTTGCTTGCATGCCTGAGGTAAAATGCCTTAATTCTCGCAAGTCCATCTTCAAGAGAGGATGGCCCGATACCAAATGTTACACGCACCCAATTCTTCATTTCCAACACACTCCCTGCAACAACAATAAAAATTTCGAATAATATTTAATTGTAAACACCTATTTCAACATTAATCAAGACTTGTATATATAGACTGCTATATTTTAATGAGGCCGACTTTGACTTTTGGGGTCAAATGGATTAGCTATCAAAATTTGTAAGATTTCTTTGAGCAGACCTGATAATTTTATAACCTACCAGAACTTTATGAACATATATTTGACCTGAGAGTCAAGGTATCTCTTTCCAAACAGAACCAGCTTACCAGGCAGAAGGATGACAGACTCCTCTTTTGCAAGTTTTGAGCAAAACTCCACATCATCCTTTATGCCTTGAAGCTGTGACAAATCTAACTTCACCTGTAACAAACATTTTTCAAAGTCAAAAATCTACAAGATTAAAATTCAAAACTTAAAATTTCTGACAAATTTTATATACCATTAAAAAGAGAGATCCTTGAGGCTTTTGTAAGCATGTAAAGCATGGGATCTCCTTCAATTGTTCACAACACATCTCAGCATCTTTTCTCAGTATCTTGATAGTCTTTGCAAAAAAATCGTCTGCAGTCTCAAGGATTTGAGGAAGGGCGGCCTCATTCCATAAACCACAGCATTATAGTTAAAGTAATAAAAGATTTTAAATTTCTTTATTTCCATACTCTATGTTAATATTATTTAGAAGCTTCAGTCACTTCCATTAGTTTTAGTTTATAGCATGCTAGCAGAAAATTCTTCATGCAAAGATATCAACCTCAAAGATTAAAAGGAAAACATGTGGCAGGTATTCTATACTCAAAGCATGAACATCACTACAGAACATAACTGAACTGTTCCATAAAAGTGTTTTAAATTGTATACCTGTATGAATGTTGCAGCTTCTGTATTAGTAATAAGAGACCTCTTGATGCACTCGCCAATCTGAAGGCAAAGTACGAATTTCACTGATGTGATATAAAGTATGAGGCTATGAGAATTAACATTCTTCAAATTTAAGTGAAATGAAATTTAACTAAATAAGTGAGACGAACAAACTAGTTACAACTAGTTTATAATTTTAAAAGAAGATAGACATGATGATGTTGATCGGAAATTAAGAACAGCATGTAATACCCATCGATAGTGAAATACTGAAATCAAATACTATAGAACTGAAATAAGGAACAAGAAGATAAACCCCAATCACTTCACAATCGGAAGATTGGTCCAGGGCACAGCCCTCTCTCGATAGCCAAAGCTACGAGCTAAGCACAAGACTCCAAACGTAATGTAATTTCTGCCTGCTCAACAATAAAATACTGACCCCTATTTATTTAGAACTACTAACAACTTAAACCCAACTTTACCCTTTACCCACCTTAAGTATCTAAACTATGCATTTCCTATCACATGAGGTCAACTTCAAATCAACTAGCTGAAATCTTCAAATGATTTTAGAATGTTAGTATATTCAAAAGAGCACTTCATATCCCTCTATGGACACAAATATACCTATGTGGTTTAGGTTATACACTAAAATGTTACAAAAAAAAACTAATGTTGTAAAACTCGCTAGGCCGTAGTGGTCCTAGTAGAGCGGTCGACGGGGAATAGCGAGTACTCGGATTGTAATTTTTTATATATAAATCTTATAATTATACATATCACATGTTTGTAAATACTCAAATATGAATATAATTGTTCGTAGGACCCGAGAAATATGTTAAAAACACAAACATAATTGTTGAAAACTTCAAATTGCGTTGTATAGTCGACAATCGTGAGAAAAAGTGGAAGAGAGACGATTGATTTTGTAGTCGTGATAAATAGCGGAAGAGAAAGAATGGATGTTAACCAATACAGTTGCATGTGTACCATACGCCTTTGAAAATTTCAAAATTTTTTTACTTCCGCCAAGTAGGACTGAGTTTTGACCGAATCTGAGTAATTTGGCCAAGTAGCCTTGACTGCCTCGGCAGGTGCCCTATTTCCGAGTACTCCCAGAGTATTCAGCCGCCCAGGCCGAGTTTTGCAACACTGAAAAAACCACAATGAACACGACGATTTAAGTGATTCAGCTGATCTTGATATGATCGATCTACGTACGTCCACTGGCAGGAAGGAGCTCTTTATCTTATTCAGGAAATTGTTGTAAAGTTTCTCTCAACTGAAACCCTAACTACTAATTTCTAATAACTGAAAAACCTGCTACGATTGGGCCGGCCCAACATAAACAATTAAACAATCCTAAATTTTTATAGGTATTGGCCCTTAGCTTGCTCCTGTACTCCACACGCTTATCCCATTGAAATTATACTCTGGGAGGTGTTCCCAAGTGTCGGTCGGGCAAAGACCCGCTCTGGTAACCAACAATTTAGAGTCACGCTTAAGAATCATTTCATTTTCTATGGTTTGGCACTCAACATACATTAATGGAGAATTTTGAATATCTATTAAAGAAAATTTTACAAGAATTAGAGGACATACCCCTTGTTCTTCAAAAATACCATCAGGATCAGTTCTTGCTATCCAACCAATCCTCCATCCAGGAACCATCCACTTCTTTGATAGAGACCCAAGGGTTAAAACAGGTGAAATATTTCCAAAGAGCCCCATTGGCACAAATGAGTTACTTCCAAAGGTCAAATGGGCATAGGCTTCATCTGCTATCACTAGTATTCCCAGCCTTCTAGCAGTTTTAGCAATCTTAATTGAAGAAGTAAATAATTGAAAATTAAAAGAAAAAGAAGCAAATATATAAGAATATATATATATACATATATATATATATATATATATATATATATATATATGAT
>JAUEJL010083239.1:0-27207 GCA_032274825.1 Drosophyllum lusitanicum
TCATGGGTGGGCAATCCAATTGAAGGAGGGGGAATTAGACGGCTAAGATTGGTTCTCGCAGTTCTCGTACGAAAAACAGTTCTCGTTTAAACTTTTCCCTATATATTATATATACATGATGTGTGTGTTAGGACACCATTTTTTTGTTGTATAAAACATTGTACAGGACTTTAAAATTTGTTCCATAGTATTGTTGGTACATTAGGATGCTTGTATGTGTTTTAAATCTTTGTCATATCAAATGTGAGAATGAGGCTTGTTCTCCATTCCTTGTTTCCATGGATTGTATGACATGTACACAAGGTCACAAGAGGTACATAGTAGTTCCTCTGGGCTCACGGGCTAATAGTTGGGCCTTAAATGTTTGGCCCATTGGATATTACATCAAGGTTTATTTCGGGCAATTAGCAAATCATGTAAACCCAATTACATATCATATGTGATCTCACGATGACCTTCATGCCAAAATTTGTGTTTTTAGAAAACCCTCTCTTTGATCCCAAATAGAATAAACAAAGTAATGATATATATGCTTAATCCATTCGTTGATATGTGTCATTATCTACATGTTAGGAATACCTTTATGCCCACAATTTAGGCACATAAAACATTTTCTAAAAACAAAGGAAAAAAAAGGCCTGCAAAGTAACCTAACCATTCGCTGATATGTGTCATTAGCCTTAACACATATTAAAAACGCAGTTTATACTTTATAATAGGTAAAGACCTGTTTATCTAGGCTTTAGCATACACTAACTATTATGCTCAAGCCTTAAGCTTTTTTATATTGGCATGGTTAAGCCTCAAGACTTGACCAGACTACGATAAAACCATGACACGTCTTTTAAAACCATGATTAAAAGACACAATACATGCTATTTAAATATATCATTAAGGGGTGTTTGGTTGGGAGGAATACTTAAAAATTAGTAGAAATTGGAATCCAATTCCAATACAATCCCATGTTTTGTTCAACTTAATCAAAGGAAATGAATTCTTAAATGGAAAAAACTTTCCCTCATTTGAGGGATTTCACTTCGTTCCAAAGTTGGATGGAATTCAGATTCCTTCCATCACCTTCATTTTCATTGTCACTGTGACCACCTAAACTCGATTTCACCACCCAAAATCATTTTCCTTCGATCGATTTTTATCACCTAAAATCGATTTCGCATCCCATCACTGTCACCCTCCCCTTGGGCGACGTCGTTCCGTCTCACACTGACGACGCTGTCTGTCCTCCTATCTACAACACCATTCCGTCTCACATTCGGCTCAACTTTTCTTGTGTTAGGTCTATGAGATGTGATTAGGTCTGTGAGGTGCCGATTAGGAAATTATCGAGGTAGTGGATGGTGGTGGCAGTGCGATGAGATTAGGTCAGTGAGCTTCGGTGGCAGTGGTGGATGGTGGTAGGTTTGATTTAGGTCATGGCGGTGGTGGTGGACGGCAATGGTGGGGTGGTGATGGTGGTGGGTGGTGGTTGTTGTGGTGGCGGGTTGTAACAGCCAGAATTTGATAATTAACGTATGTGTGTGTCTATGATATTAAACTTAGCAGGTATGTAAGGATTGTGTGCGGGTGTGTGTGTTGGTCCCGTTTGATTATGGGTCACAAAGACCTAGTCGTCACTCGTCACTAAAGATTCGGGTTGTGTGTGCATGATGAAAGGTCACAAAAGACATGTATGTAGTATGTGTTGTGTTTTAGTATCGGATACGGGAAATAAAATTATACTAGGATTAAAATACTAGTAGGAGTAGTATTGAAAGAATTGGTAATACCAATAATAAGAATAACAAAAAGGAGAGTGGCTCTTCAAATCTAGGGAACGACCCTCAAAACCATATTAATTACATGTTAAAGAATGAATAGAAAGAAATAAAGTTAAGTATACTATGGCTGTGTAAACCAAGTCTAATAATGTAGATTGGGCCAGGTTAGGACTTAACCGATGATATGTTGATTTTATGTTTAATAATGTATTGTAGGTTGTTTTGTGATTTCGTTCTTACTCGGATTTGTGATCTGCTACTTTCGGGATCTTCAGGTGAGTTCATCAAGTTGTAAAACCGAGTGCCAAGACAAAACGTATTTTTATAGATACTTACGGATAAAGGATTTTAATTACTCAATATGTAAAAACATATACATACACATATATATAGGGGAGGGTTATTGTAAAAAGAAATTTAAGATAAAAAGGGTAAGGAAAAATCTCAGCCATTAGATTTATCAATTCTGATATTTGATAACTAACTTTCTTTGTTAAATTAATTAATTAAAATCTGTTAGTCGAGGGTATATTAATCTTTTGATTATTTACCTACCTCCTAAAATCATGTGAACATATTTCACACTAAAAACACAGATTCAAAATTCAAAAAGCAATGGATCAATAGATATAATGCACAATACGAATCATCAATTATAAATTGATGCACATCAAGAAATCATCAATAAGCATTTTGATTCACAAAGTAATTGATACACAATTTAGAACAAAACCTTCTGAGATACATAAGAAAATAACGCAGATAAAGATCAGATTTTTCTAAGCATATATCTTACTAAACCAAAAAAATGGTTGCTTTCGATTGGTTGTGCATCGGTGCCTGCCAAAAACTGATGCACAGGCTGATTTTAGTTGCTTTCACCCAAAAAAAATGGTCCCCGTTCAATTGATGAAGCAAGAAATAAGTGAACTATCAATCCAAATCCAAACAGCATTTCCAAATCAAAAAACGAGTTTGAAGATGATGAATATTCTTCGGTTCTTGAAAACCCTAATCATAGAAGAACTGATGAAAACCCAAATCGCACTTGAAGAACATATTCAAGAGTGCAGCAGAAATGATTGATATGTGCGGAAGCGATGGTGGCTAAAAATAATTAACAACGATGATAATGGTGATGGCATTGGCGATTCAGATCTGAAGGGGTGAATGTGGTGAATATGAGCAGCGGCAGTTCCTTTTAATTGTCCGAACAAGATGAGACGGCAATGATGATAATGGCGATTTCTAATACGACTATTCGAACCCAAGTCTTCTCGGTCATATCTATGACGAACAAAAGGGGAAGTCGGCAGTGAATCGGGAAAATGACGCACGGATGAAAGGAAGATGAGATGCAGAGGCGGTTTCTCCGATGAAGAAAGAGAGGAAATAGGGATTTGATAATTAAAACTTATACATGGTGAGGGAGGGGGGACATATACTAAGGAGGAGAGAGAAAGTGTTTTGTAAATTGTCTAGATTGCCCTTAAACTAATTATGTCACATGTCACCCCCATATTTCTCCTTACTCTTTTTATCTTAAACTTCTTTTTACGTATATGTGATTTGTGTGATTTATGATTTACAAGAACATGATACGATTATACAGATATAGTATACGATTGTTTGACAGATATGATTTATGATAAAACGGTTATGAAAATGATTTGTGTTACGATTTTGTATGATTAATAATCAAATGAATATTACGAATGTATATCTGATTCCTTTAGTGGGCGGGGGTAGTTCCTACTTAAGGATACGATACGGGCTTAGTATGAAGATAATGCCTTCTAGGATAAAAGTGCTAACCAGATGGGTTGCCGGGTCTTTTGGAGGGCTTTGGTGGCAAGTGGTATGGGTCCTTATAGACTCGTACTTGAATAATGTGTGGCCTAAACGGTTGAGGTCAAGCGCAAGACATCACGTAAACTGTTGGGAGGTGTATAGAGCACCGTGGTTACCTTCACCTAAATGACACAAGCTGCACATGATTTGCGGCGCTATCAGAGTAGAGAAAGCGGTCGGGTTCTTGAGGGTTCGTGTACAAAAGGGAGTAGCTACCAATTCTATGCACAAGTCGGCTAAGTCACGCGAGTAGAAAACGGGTTTTCTTTTAGAGGGATTAGACACCAAGTAGGTGAACTCTAAGAACACACAGATATATACGGTCGAGTACAGTTTCTAATGACGGTTGTTAACGGCTGAATAATAAAGAACGGTTGATAAGTAACAATTGATATGGTTGAATCACATGGATACGAAAGTATGATTATGATGGTTTTACATGGTTGTTTATGTTTGGATGATTATGTGGTTGACATGGTTTTTAACCAGTATATGATTTGATGTACTTGACTATTCAGTGTAATATGATTACGGATTTGGGTTTTGGTTAAATACACGAACGGGTCGGGCTGGGTATTTATTATAATATCTAATTATGATGTTAATCGGTGTTTTAATATGATGTTTTATTTATTATGCTTACCGGTGACTCACGAAGCAATAACACTTGTTTTTTTGAAATGGTGTCCGGTACTCGTGTAGGTGCTTAGAGTTGTTTGGTGAGGCGGGAAGCTTGGCTGGGTAGTTAGAATGATCGTTTTAGACTGTTACCGACTTGTTAATTGTAACACCACAATTTCAACCCATATTTATTATTTTTTTAAATGTTGCGGAAGCGATAGATTAAATATATACATATATGTTTACAAAATAAATAAGTAAACCAGGGTAAAACTGTTTCAAAACATCTGTACAAAGTAGTGTTACATAAACCAACGGCTCATCAAAAACAAGATCAGAGTAGCGGTCAATTATTCCCCAAGCACGCCAACTCCTCAGCTAAACCGCTGACTTACCGAAACCTGTAAAATGGAGTGGAAGGTGAGGAATTAGCACAAAGCTAAGCGAATGAAAGTTAAACAAACAAACATTATCAATCACAACCGAAAGATACAACAATAAACAAGCAACCGAGAAGACCGGCGGTTCTGCAGGAATCTGCAACCAATGCCGGCCAAAGCAAAGGTTTACCGA
This sequence comes from Drosophyllum lusitanicum, assembly GCA_032274825.1. Lineage (NCBI taxonomy): Eukaryota > Viridiplantae > Streptophyta > Magnoliopsida > Caryophyllales > Drosophyllaceae > Drosophyllum > Drosophyllum lusitanicum. Next base: position 4,821 of record JAUEJL010083239.1, read on the forward strand.
TAATTAATTTGCTATTCTCACACAGTATTACCCTTAAGTTGCAACGAATGCATCAAAATATCCAAAATACTGATTCGCCGATAGCAAACAAACCCAACCCATAGCCCAGCCAAGCTGACTTCCCATCTATCCATGTGCACATATAACTGACGCAACGATTAAATAACACATAACCAGTTAATCAATCACCAGACAAGAAGTCTATCCATGCATCAACAATAAACAGTTGCAACCATAACCGTTACAACTAAATGACCAATTTTCAGTTCTGGAAATAGACTTGTAGCAGTTGTATATCACTTATAAACATACATAATATGAACTACAACAACAAAAACACAATAACATCATCAAATCACCAAAATCCAATATCATCTTCAACCTCAACCTCCAACAATGGAGTTCTAAACTTTAATCCATAAAAACATAGAATTTGAACATGAAATCAGTACCATAATCACATAAACTTAACACCAAATTCAAAACTAACATCAATTCCATCTATTAATCAAACACACAAATTCAAGAACCCTAACTTGAAACAAGAAATTCATGGTATGAAGCAAGAGCAATACAAGGAGCAATTACTTACTTCAATACGTAGTAATAATCCACACAAAATAGCAATTAATCAAAGATCAAAGGCTTTCTCTTGGAAAATTCTTCAAACCAAAGTAAGAACACAAAAGGAGATAAGTTCAAGAATAAAAAGGAGGAGGTGGAGGTGGCTGTAACATGACTCACGCCTAAACTCAAACACAGTGCACCTATCTGCTTTCTAACTCACAGTTAATTAATTAAGCAGTCTTACTCAATTAATTATTAACAACGAGGTATTATTCGTGACCCTTATTTAAAAACGAATTCATATAAACAAATAAACACATAAAAATATAAAATATATATTTTCCCTTTTTAACCTCGTGGCTCTAAATTAAATTAATAATTCTCTAAATAAATAGCAGATAATAAATAAACAATTAATACACATACCACAACACGTGTCCTACTAAGCCAGTGTCTAAGGTGTTACATTAATAATATGTAATGATTTTATGAGTTAGTAATGTTGTGTTTTCTTTTAACGGTTTTAACGTCTTCGGCCGACACAGTGATATTAATGTTGTTTTCCGTTGTGACTGTTTAAAAAAAGTTAATCACGATTTTCAAGAAAACCCCACGTTACACAGATTGTGGTAGGGAGATGATTCCATTAATTTCCAATTCCAATTTCAATTCCAGTATACAACCAAACATAATAAGCAGAAATTAAGATTTCAAATCCAATTCTTTTTCATCTCAAGTCTTTTTCACATGAAAAACAAAATTTCAACCTAACTTAAAATAGCTGAACTTTTACAAATAGGACAAAAGAAAAGGAAATTTGGTAAAAACAAAACTAGACAAGCCAACAGTTATGTAATTATTGTAATCATAAAATCTGTTTATATCATCTTTCCATTTAATATATCATTAAGAAATGTAAAAAGACTTTATTGGCCTTTTCTACCAATTTTACGAATAAAAACCAGAAAACAAAATTCAGAGTTACACAACATTAGTTGGTAGCCTTGTTCCAATTATACACTTGATACGATGGACGAACTATATCCACTTTGGTCATCCCAATATTTTGACCACAACATTACGCCTCCGTACTTTGGGGACTTCCTAATCACCGGAAGAACTTCAGAGGTCAATACGTCCGCCGGAATAAACCCACTTCCGGCAGCTTGTGTCGCCGCCGGTAACCCCAAAAACAATTTCTTTGCCCTTAACGATTTACTCCAAAGTTTCCATGAGTTAATCAAATTTGTGGTGTTACCCGAAGAATACTGGCACGGAGGGTTATTGTAAAACTGAACCCACACATAATCAAAAAGCCCGGTATTTAAAGCCGTCCCCATTAGCCTGTCTGGGTACGGGCATTGTGGGGCCCCTGTCACGTACACTTTTTGATTTTCTTTACAGTAAGACTTTAAATACCGAACTAGATCATCGTAGAACTGTGATGTTCCTAGTTCGATATCAAAGTCAATGCCGTCTAATGCGGCATCACCAAGGGGACGAAACACCGATTGTGATTTGCCCCCTAAGAAACTGTTCCATAAATATAAGGAAACGTTTCTTGCATCTAGCTTTGAAGATAGCGAGTATCTACCGATGCCACCACCGATCGCTAACATGAGCTTAACCCCTTGTTTTTGACAACTACGGATGTCGGCGGTCAATGAGACGCACCCACCGGAGGCTGGATCGCAGTGGCCAGCGAGGTTAAGTTCCGGGGTTGAGCCGTTGCCAAATACATTAAGGAAGGCTAGGTTAACATAGGGGAATTTTCCGGTGGCACATGTGGCGGCTAAAGTTCCCTCGTTACCATTCTGGCCCCAGTAAATGGCGATACCGCCGCTATTGGCGGCGGAGATTCCGGTGACCGATAGGGCGAGGAGGAAGAGGAGAATGGGGTTAAATTGAGGTGATTTTGAAGCCATTTTTATTGCAAGAAAATGGGGTAGTGGTGGTGTGTATTTATAAATAAGGTGTGAAGTGGGCTCGTTGACTTGTTTAATCTAAACAAAATGTGACCACCGGCGGCCGCCATGTGAAGTGGGTGTTGACACATTTGCCACCAAAAAATTATCTCCAACAGATCTCCGGTAGCAAGTCAAGATTTGCGCTTCTTCTTTATAACATTTGTAAATGATTTTCTTTGGTGATTGTGTAATAGAAGGGTAACCCACAGGCTTAATCCACGGTTTCTTGATAAACATAAAGGTAAAACTGTATAAACTACACGACATATGGGTCGGTCCTAAGATTTCGAAGGTCTGTACAATTTAGTAAAAATACGTCCTAAAACAATATTTTAAGCATCGAACGGTAATTTTGAGCAATAAATGAGTATATGTAGTATTATAAATAGAAAAAAATCCGGGCCCCTAATAAAGAATGGACCATGTTCGTGAGCACCGCTTAAACTACCCTGCGACTGACCTTGAATGAGACTTGAATAAATCCCGAAATAACCGTATTACAGTATATGTTTCTAACCGCCAAGCCACAATTATGGTTACATTGGTGCTTGTAAAACAAGATGATTGAAATTGTTTTTTTATATATATTATATTCTAATTCTAAATTATCTTTATGATTGAAAAAGAAGAGAACCCACAAACTTAATATTTTGACAAGTTCCTTAAAATACTGCGTTTTGCTTTATGGAGATGATGTTTGAAGTAGTCTTCCATTAATTTTATAAATAAATGTCAAATATATGCTTTTTTGGCCCATACTCTGGTCAACCATTATAAAGTTGACAATTAAGCAAATCATTTAAGTATAATATATATATATATATATATAGAGAGAGAGAGTTATTGGATAAAGTCTGAAATCTTGACAATGCTAATATTTATAAATTGATGCAAAAGAGTTGACCCATTTGGTTCATAACTTCATACTATGTATGTGAGATTGTGAGTTTAATAAAAACTGGTATCGGGAACTTTTTTTTAATCAAAACTCACACTTACTAATATATTTCTAAATCTATATCTTGTTTAAAATTAGACTTGAACTCGAGACCTTATAAGACACCTTAAACACTCGTTACTGCAGCGTTAATTACATTTTGGTATGGTCTTGAGAACATAAGCCGCAAAAGAGTAGAAATTAATACACTACTAGAATTCAGACGATTACAACCGAATAAAACGAGTGAACCAATTTAATAAGTGAAAATATCATCCTCGTTGTGATATTATAATCACATTACATAGTATTTTGTTAGTTTGAAATACTAGAATTTAAGAAGAAAAAAGGTTATATATCTTCCTTATTTGATTAATTCTTAATTATTTACTTCCATTATTCTTAACTAGAGACAAAATTAAATCTTTCAATTCTTGATTACTAAATATATATAGTGGTAAATAGATAAGCACTACTTCATTGGAATATAGCAAGTGATTGGTTTTTATTCATTTGTAATTTTGCATTAACCAAGAGATTCCAGTGCATTGGGTACAACCTAATAATGCATAAGGTACAACCTTTTAATGCATAGGAAATAGTTAATACACAAGACACATTGAGCGATCATCATTGGAGTCTAGTGTAAGCTGACAAGAGCACCGATAAACACCTTTCTAAAACAACTTTATTATTATAATTGTGTAATTAGTTTTTGGCCAACCTAGAAATGAAACCTGTAAATGTACAAGTTAGTCTATCAGTAATAAAAATGAGTGGATTGGACCGACTGGGTATCATGTTAAATGAGATATTTATTTACCGGTTAAGATTCTTTAATGTTGTGGTCAAATATGACCTATCATGTTCTCTCATAAACATAAGAGTGTGTCCCTTATTTTAAGTTAAGAATATGTCTCTTTGTAGGACTCACGTTCATGTTTGTGAGAGAACATAATGACAACAAAAACAAGGATGCATCAATTGACCAGAAGAAATATAAAGAAAATGAACTAAAAATATTTCGGAAAATTGAAACATATATGTTCCCTACACACAAGCTGTTCTTAATGACAACAAAAACAAGAATAACATGACAAATTTACAACCTTCTTTTAAAACTAGTCATGATCCAAAGAAGAGCTTTAGATTGGATTAAAGGAAAGGATGTTCTTGTTTAAATTTAGGAAGGCAAGCAAACTTTAATTTGCTCCTCTTACTTCAAATGGTTCAAATTGTCTTGTTTGTAGCAGAGCACCCAAAAACAGTCCCTCCAATGAAACCTAAGAAGGAAGGGGTAGATTCCACCAACCTCCACAATCAAAGATGCAGTGATTTATATCTTCTAAATCAGTGCTGCATAAGAAGCATAAGAGAGAATTTTGGAATGCTTAATTTTGAAAGTTCCGAGCAAGTTGTTAACCGTTCGGATCAAGTCGTTTACCACTAGGATAAAAGGAATTTCTGATAGTCAATGTGCTACCTCTATCTTATATATTGAGTAGTCTAGTTCGCTTATCGGTCGAATTATTTCGGAAGTGTTGTTCCATACAAAAAGTAACCGATTTGTTGTTGCTCTAACACACAAATGTTTGCCTTCAAGGGGATTTAGGATGTTGAGATAGATATATCATTCTTAATTAAAAATAATATAACAAGTTTATATTATTTTGGTCAAAGATTTTAAAAGTAGTTCTAGCTAAATATATCATATCTTGATTAGAAAAATAAACAAGTGGTTACTTTTATAATCGAAAATGTAATTATAAAAAAATAAAATTAGGACGGCATTACACATGCAAGTCAAGAGCTCAATTCCCATTCTTAAGCCTTACTTCAAGGATGAGATTTAATAAAACAAATAATAGTGAGATAGAAAGATAATTGTTACAAGATTTTATTAAGATAGAAAACGAAAATGTAAAGAAGATAAATAAGAGAAAATAATAGAAGAATATGTCACCTCCTTTTTGAATCGCAAATGACATACCATTAAACCATGAGGTATGAAAGTGCATATTCTTTAGATCCCGCATGGTTGTGAAATTGATATTGTGAAATAACATCCAAAATGGATGATTAGGTCCACAACATATTGAATATAATTTTCTATTATTTAATTAAATATTGCTTTGTTGGAGCAAAATGTGTAGATTTAGAAGAAGATTAGGATGTGCGCATAATCTGTTGTTTAAAAAAATAATATGTAGTTTTAGTTAAATTGCATTAACAAAAATCCGTTGCAACAACAAAAAGATAGAGTAGAAGGAAAGGCTCGAAACAATAAATTAACGTGATTCAAACCCGTTTTAGACATGTTTAAATGTAAAACAGATTTGACGTCTATTTCTCATGATTCAACGTCTGCATCAATGTGTACTGCCGAAGTTGACCTACTTGCTTGAAAGGTGACTGAAACTTGACCGCGTGAGAACTCCGATCCACATGTCAATGGAGCACTAGTACTAAGTAGGGGACAATTTCTACTACACACAGTCGAATGAGAGCATGCATAGCAAAACCTAGCTGCACAAGGTAAAATTTTTGAAGCTGCATTTGTGTACATAGGAAACAACTATACACAAGTTCGACAAATTTAGCTCATACACACTTGTGCTCTTATGAAAAAAGACAATGAGACACTAAGAGGGTGTTTGGTAGAGAGAAAAGAAATGGGAAGAAAAGGAAATGAGGTTATTTCTCTTGTTTGGGAGAAATGGGTTTTCATTTGGGAGGAGAAATGGTTTCTCCAACCATTTCCGTTTCCCATCCTCCTTTGTAATCTCATTTCTCTCCATTTAGTGGAGAAATTGTGAGAAATGGCAACCTACTTTCTTGTGATGCGTGATGTGTGTTGCGATGTTGTCCTCTGTTGCAATCGTCGTCGTCTATGATGTCGTCGTTGTCGTCTGTTGCGATGTCGTCGTCGTCTGTTGCAATCGAACCCTAAATCATGGTCGACCTTTCCGAGATGTTGTCCTCTATTGCAATCTTCGTCTATGATGTCGTCGTCGTCTGTTGTGATGTCGTCGTCGTCTTTTACTATGTCGTCGTCTGTTGCAATCGAACCCTAAATCGCCATCGGCCTTCCGGCGAGGCGACCAATGCCCCAGCCGACGTCGTCATCGTTTGTTGCGATGTGTTTCCGGCGAGGCAGCCAATGCCGCAGCCGTCGTCGTCTATTGTGAAAGAACCCTAATCGCCGCCGTTCATCTGTTGCGATAAAACCCTAATTGCAGCCGTCGTCATCTGTTACGATGTGTTTCCGGTGAGTCCGGAGTTCGTCTGTTGCGATTGAATTAGTTATGGCGATGATGAGTAGTCCGGCGTCGACAAGGGGGTGTCGTCATCGCCGCCGACAAGTTTCCGGCAACCCGAGCCACCATTTCTCGTTTTCATTTCTTGATGGTACCAAACACGTGCATTTTTACTCATTTCCATTTCTCAAAATTTTCATTTCTCTCCCATTTCTATTTCCAATTCACTCCATTTCTTTTCTCTCTACCAAACAACCCCTAACTTCCCATTTTTCAATAATTAAAATTTATTTTTTATGTAAATATTGAATTGTGAATTGTAGCATAACTGAACTAACCTGCAATTTCATTGTTTCAAACCCTTGGAACATCAGGAGTGGTGACACCTCATAACTTTCATCACACCATCATGTTATTCTTTTCTCACACCACTTAACACACAACTTAGTAACGTAGTAGTCACTTTCCACTATTTATATCATATCAAATAATAGAACTCTGATACGACGTAACCACTAATAAAAAAACATAAAATAAAGCCTCATTTGCGACCCCACCTCTCCATGATGTGTTGATCTCCACTCCTAGTGATGATCACTCTCTTATGGAGTGGTATTTGTTTTAACCAAAGCATGATAGTATTCACCACACAATTTAACCACCACTTCGAATACTCTTGTTTTAACTAGGCACATATCCATAATACACACACCAAGAGTAGTTGCAACCCTCACTTCTCACCACACACACTACACAGCCATGTCAGCTTTTCACTCCCACCATGCAACACATTATTTGATCCCGTAATGATCACTTCCAGCACATGTAACCCACCAAATACCTCTATATTAACCAATTAAAAATAAATTTAAAGAAAGAGGGAAGTAAGAATTTAACTATGTGAAGCCCACCTACATCTCACCACATAACCCTTGAAAATATGGTTCTTACAACAGCCTCTAGCTCACCACCTTGGGTTGGAGTGGCAAAACATAGGTCCACACATGTGGAGAGCCTCACCACGTCATAAAGAAGCTCCCACTCCATTTTCTCAATATTCAATGGTAAAAGAGATTATTAGATTAATCCATTCAAAATGTTTTAGTTTTTTTTCTGGATATGTTAAGAATCTTTTTGTATATTATGAAGTTATTTACAATATTTTCTTTTTTGATCTAGGTATTTGTTCTTATTTAGGGTTTTAAGTGTTGCATTTACAAACTCTTGACACAAAATTTGCTCCATACTATGGGTGTCAATCTGTGTCAGCCTGTCGGGTGCTGGATGGTATCACACAACCAAAATATGACCTACATGACCTGTTTAGTGTGTAAAAAAAACTCAACATCATCTTAGACACATTACCCATTTATGACTCGTGTAACCCGTTTTATGCATAAGCAGGTAGGTTAAATAAACAAGCCGGTGGGTTGAATTTAAAAGTTATAACCTCTTTTAACTTGATGTTAAATGGATTAGCACTTTCATAAATGGCTTTAGAGGGCTGACTGGTTTATAACCCAAGTATGTCTGACCCAAACCCGTCTATTTTTTTGTTTCATTAGTGTTGGCAATTGCTACCCTTTCTTCAAATAACTACACTCATTTCCATGCTTCTAATGTCCCTGTTGGATGAAACGCAAAAGTCTAAAGGGGTGTTTGTGATTGCTTTTTGAAAATAGATTATACGTTTTTAATAATTAGAATCAGATAATCAACTGTCATAAAACGTGTTACATAATAATGGTGTTTGGATTTGATTATACTGTTTGATATTGTAATAATCAGATAATCAGTTTTAAAGAAAGAAATGAGAAAGTCTAAAATTTGATAGAAATCTCATGTATTAAAGAAAGAAATGAGAAAGTCGAAAATTTGATTGCGTTTTCTTGCAGTAAGACTGGAAGAGATTCTCCAAATCACATTTTCAAAGACGCCAAATCACAATTAATTGATTTTTAATTCATTTTTGCCAAACACCATAAATTGATTATTTGATTTGAAAACTCAATAATCTAAAAATCATTTTACAAACGCAATCCCAAACACCCCCTAAATGTTCTATGTGATTGATTGTATTTTGTTTGGCTATCCTATCAGTGACCAAAAATGGCTACCTAAACCATGAGAAAATAAGTCACCGTCCTAGAAATCTGCAGATTGTGCAGAACTGAAGTTAATGAGAGTGAATAAAGTGTTAAACTAATAACAACTTACTTGGAGGAATTAGAGATTACAACTCCCAATAATTATTTATAAACATCAATACATCATCAAGTATGGAAAAACAGAAATACTGAATTAGCGAATTTACAGCAGGATTAAATATGGAAAAACTAGTGACACAACAGATTAGAACGTAAGAACACGTCACAGAGCATGAAGTGATACATATAAACAACTTTGGATCGACAACATATACTAAATGAGTACAGAGAAACTGAGAAGCAATTACCATCCTTTATTCAGATCCAATAATCTTCTTCTTCAGTGCTTCAATATCAGCAGCTAGTTCCTTTCTGGTTGACTGGAGGAAAAGGCTCGGTTGTTACATTTATGGATAAAGAGAACATTGTTTACGAAAGAATAACTTTTTTAGTAAAAAATATGTCTTTGTATATCTTTCTTATTACTTTCCAAGAAATAAAAGATTATAAACCCACGTCAAAGATGAAGGTGTACCTTAAAGAGAAGATATCGATAGATGAACCATCCGGTGTATCCAAGTCCTATCAGTTCCATGAACTTCGGTAGCTGCTTGTAGAAGAAGCCATAAACATAGAATTTTGTAAATAAATGTAAAAAACCTAAAAGATATTGTCGGAATAAATTTTATCACAAGATTTCAAAGTCTTAATTTACATATAAACCGCATGTAAATATGTAATATATCACTTACTACAGGAACCCCGTTGATTGCATCAATAAGTATGGAAGACAACCAAACACCAATTGCGGCCCCACCTCCATAGACAACAACCATGGGCTTGTTATCAAGTGCATCCCACTGTTAAAAGATAAACAAAATAATTCAGTGTAATATTGATTACAATGTTTTTATTCTCATACTGTTCTTAATCCAGAATAATAAGCTGAGTGTTTTTAGAATTACCCTTTCGTGGGTCACAAAAGTAAGAATCATTCTATATTACAACATTCATTGAAGAAACATGTATTTAAGGGAGTGTTCAACTGCACAAGTGTCATTGAATGTTTTGATACAAAGGCTAGCAGATAAAAAGATAAAAATGGGGCTCGCCTTTTCTTTCAAGCCCGTGAATACTTCTCCAATTTCTGAAGTTTCAGATGTATCCTCTGAAGATGCCTTAATGCAATATGATAACGACCTTTTGGATCCTGTTTCATAGGGGTGTTATAAATATCATGTATGAAGTGATCATGGCGTCTTATAAACCATATTTAACAATCCAATGGCCATATATCAGCACCAGAAGGAAGAGATGAAGTTTTGTAGTCACTAGAGTTTCATCTCACCAACATAAATTTCAATTATTATAGCTGAAAATTGATACTCAAGACCATTGCTAAAGGCTAAAAATAGGATTTTTCAACCCTTCATAGCATCATCTGCTAATCCTTGTGAGTCCTCAACATTGGATTATGCCAATAATTATCTCTTTATTTAGGTCACTAACTGAATTCTTAACCAAAATTCTATGAATATTTATTTTGGTCTATATTAATCACAAACCTCTGAACTGTGTGATGTCAGTTAACATTAAATCTCGGCCCTAAATCAAGTCCAATTGCTATGATCATATATACTTCAGTACTACATTCAATGTTCATTTCGTAAAAGTGAAAACATCCGATCAAAGCAATTAGGGATTATTCAGATGCATTAGCAAGTTTAGGGCAACACAATATCCGATCAAAGCAACATTCAGAAATTGAAAAACATAATTATTACTCATGATCCTGAACATATATACCTGAGATTTGAAGCTTAGAAGAAGCTGTAAATAGAGAAGAAGCAGAGCGAGGAAGTAGAGGAAGATTAGGCGGAGAAGAATGGCGATGAAACGGCGTCGTTGATGATCGAAGTGGAAACGTAGCTTGTGCCATTGAAGAAGAAGCTGCCATCTATGTGTGTGTGTGTGTGTGTGTGAGGAGTGTTGCCGGTAGGTGATCGGAGTTGACCTGGTGGAATGGAGGAATCGGAAAATGAGGAGCCAAGTTCCTAACAGCGGAAGAAACTGAACATGTGCTTCACGCAATAACACTTTCCGTCTTTTCATTCAAGAAAGCGATCAATTAACCGATTATTGACACGTTTTTTAGGTTTTTAATCTTTCCAACGTTATCGTCTTTACTCGTAATAAAAAATTGAGTTAATTATATTTTTTTATATTTATGGTTTATACGTTATTGAATTACAAAATATACGAAATTAACTTTTATGATTTACATTTTGTTTTAATATTAGTCCAAATCCACTTAAAATAGCCTAATAAACACTTATATCATCACCTCCACTGAACAATTTTTACTACCACTTCACTACCGTCTACCACCACCTCCCCGCCGTCTACCTAAGCCCACTGCCGTACACCACCACTTATAGATCAAACACAAAAATCAAAAAACAGAACCAAGAATTGACATAAACCAAGGATCAAAAAACAAAATCAGAAATAAACCCAAAGAGGGTGAGACAGATCTATCTCAAGAATCAAAAGCAAATATGAAACAAGAATCAAAATCAGATATGGACCAAGAATCAAAATCAGATATGAACCAAGAATCAATAATCAAAATCAGATATGAACCAAGAACTAGAATTAGATGTGAAATCCAGAACCAAAAATCAAAATCACATACCACGAGAATGAGAGAGACGATGGTGATGAGGTTCGAGGATGGTGACGATGCAGCAGCCAACGATGACATCGGTTGCGGTCTTCTCCGGTGATGGTGGTCAAGGATGGTGGCGATGGCGGATCGACGACGATGATGGCGTCGTCCACTAAAGACAGATGAAACCCTTGGCTCTGGCAGCTATAATGGCTTTATCTTTGACCGAAACCCACAACTATGGCGGCGATGATGGCGTCATTGATTGAAACCCTAAAATCAAAAACATGAAACCCAAATCCAGCATTGAAACCAAAGTCGATAAAACACTCAAATCGAGTCATTTATGGAGGGGAGAATCAAAGGGGAGAAAGTGAAGGGATGGGGTGACCGGAGATTAGAAGACCGTTGGAGATGGTGGCGGGGCCGGCATGGTGGTGGTGATGTTAGGTGCAAAAAATAGGGTGGTGTGAGTTAGGAAATCAAGAGATGGTTGGGAAAAATATTATATTTTGTTTTTATTTAATGTTTTAATAATAACTATTTACTATTTATTTATAACATCTAATTATTTACTAATAAAAGAAAATGATTTTAGAGTTAAAAAATAAATAAAAGAAGGGGTAAGGGTAGTTTTGTCTTTTCAAGTGTCTTAGAGATTAACATTGAAAAGAAATGTAAAGCATATGAATCAATGTTTTAATTTTTAAAACACAAGAACTAAATTTACAATTCATTGTAAACCATATGAACAAAAAATGTAATTAACTCTAAGAAATTATTGACATGTTAATATCCTTGGGTTAAAAACTGAATTTAACAATATTTCAATTTTCAACGCATCGTATAATATTTGTAAATTGAGAAATGATATATCCTCCTACTTTTTGTTCCTACTTAATCCTCAGATAAGTAGGAACAAAAAGTAGGTGAATAAATAACTTCTCTTGTAAATTTTGTTTCACTTTATAAAAATTAACCGGTGTATTATTTGTATTCTAGTTAAGTGTAAAGTAGATTTAGGGGTTGTCTGTTTGATATTGAATTGAACCATTTAGTGTTGAATGCGAATTGTTCAACATTTAACGTGTTTGATTACTGTTTCTGGATGAAGACTGTGCTGAATGAAACAAAAGAACACTGTTGACTCATTTCACCTTAAAGTATCTTCTATTAAGCACCAAATATTTTACTCTAATACCCCTTCTTTTGTACATTTACTTGTTAAACAATAATATCTTGTAATAATAATATAATAAATAATTATTAAGATTTAAATGATAATTTACATCATTTAGATTTTTCATTGAAGACCTTTATCAAATAGTATGTCATATTTAGAGGCAGTTCATATAGAGCTTTTGAATTATTCAGGCTATATGTTCATCAAATGCTTAATCATTCTGTTTAAAACATAAACAATGTAAATTATGTAATTTAGAGTTAAAAGACATGGCTCCACTTTTGATTTCTAGATTTCAACTATATATTTTAAATGACAAATTATATAAAAGTAAAATAAATTTTATTTTAGTTATCATTATATACAACCAACTTTGTTTTTTTTAAATAACTTTTATAATTTATTTTATTGTATGCAAGTTATTGTATAAAATAAGAATTATGACAAAATTTAGTATATACAGTGATAACTAAAAATCAGACACGGAAAAAGTTGTATTCATACAATAGAAGGATTATAAAAGTTAATTTTATTATTTTTTTTAAAAAGTTTGTTATATACAATAATAATTAAAAGAAAATTCATTATATTTTTATGCAATTTGTCCTATTTCAAATACTCAACTAGTATAATAGAAGCTACCAAATATGTATTAAATGATCTAACATTAACCGAGTCAATAAAATTGAATAAGAAATAGTATATTTACTCTTACTAGATTATTCAATTTTATTTTTTTACACATTAAATTGTGACATATTAAATCCATTAATTTTTTTCTTTATCAATATATTAATTTTGACACTTATATAGATTTACCGACTAGAAGGACGAGTAAGAAAATTTAGCTGACTCAAAGCAATTTGACTGATTCAAAATAATTTTGCCAGTTGAATAGTTTATTGTTTCTAAATTAGTTTCTTATTTTATTCATGTTATATCAAACTTAGATGCTAAAAGAAATTAAACTCATAAAATTTATATTTTGTTTGCTTTAGATAGTGACAAGTTCGAACAATTGATCAATTAGAATATGTCAATCACGAATTATATCTCTCGATTTATTTTCTCGACATTTTCAACGACTTTGCCTTAATATAGTTTCTTGAGAGTAATTTATTGCTTATGTTAATCTATCGACGTGATTGGAATGTTTTAAAACTTGTTTGTTTAATAAGTTATTTGCGTAATCCTTGTCAAAATTTATACATAGTTACAATAAGTTATTTGACCCACGTGATTGGGGTGTATTAAAACTTGTTTGTTTAATAAGTTATTTGCGTAACCCCTGTCAAAATCTATACATAAGTTACACACCGATGAATTAAAACTTGACCTAATAGCTTTTAATATTAATCCTATTTGCTTTTAAAAAGCTTCAGTAATGGTTTAACCATCAAAGTTTAAGTTCAGCTTCAGTTTAACCATCAAAGTTTTTTGTTAAACGATTTTATTATAAAGTTTAAAATTTATTATGATTTAAACCTCAAAGTTTTTTTCAAATGGTTTAAACCTTGAAGTTTTCTTTAAAAAATTTATTAATCATTTAAGTTTTATATGGTTTTTGATTATACATGTTAGTTTTTTTAGAAACTTATCAAAACTTAAGGGGTTAAACCATTTTCTAACAAAAATTTAAGGATTAAACAAAAAAAAAGATATAACTTTATGGATTAAACTAACTAAAATTTTGATAATTAAATCTTTATTGATCCTTAAAAAATGTATTAGATTAGAAACAAGAATATAGCGAAACAACCCAAGTTCTTATCTTGAAGTTTAACGCAAATACGACGTCGTTTCGTGTCCCGTCTTTCATTCCTTCATCATCGTTATCTGCAAATCTTGTTTGAAGAAGAAAATCGTTTCCATTAATTCTTCTGAAGAAACAAAAATGGAAACTTTAACAATTTCCTCAATCTCCTCTTGTTCTTCTACAAGATTCCGCACTAAAAACTTCAATCTTTGCTCTTTATTCTCTCCAAAATTTACCAATTCATTCTCCCCAAATTCATTTCCATCTTCTAATTTTTCAACACCCAGAAGACATAGGACCAACAGAAGAACCCTAATTCTATCGAAATCTTCGTCTGAAGAAACAGAGGTCTCTGTCACTGAAGACGAGTGGCTCAAGAATTTGCCCGACAAGAAGAAGCCTTTATACTCACACAGCTTACCTGGCATCGAGGCATGGTTGAAGCAATTGGGGTTTTTTCTGAGCAACGATGATAGAGCTGTTTGGCTTATAGAAAAACCAGACTGGCATGCAAAGCTTTCTCTTGATGTTACTGATCTTTATATCAGGTTCTTCTTAATTACTACATTTTATAGTTTTATGACTGCTTAATCGCGTATTAATTGTTAATTGAGCTTCTGAAGTGTAGATAATGCATCATTCTTTAGGGGGTTTTTATGCTCATTTGATTAATGGACTGTTTCTGATGTCTGTTTGCAACTTCCTCGTTTAAAACCCTGTACATGGTCATAAATATGGATTCAATTGCAAATTCAAATTGTACTGCTGTTGAATCTTTCATAACCTATGTCCATTTTTTTAGGTCCTTCTTACGAAACTATTGCCTGCATTGCATTTCTGAAAATTGTGGAGCTTAATTTAGCTCTGTAACTCTGTAAATTCAATGTATGGGATCATTTCTGCATATGTCATATTCATCATTATTTAGGTTCTCGATGCTTATATTATCAAAGATTTTGGACTTCAGGAAGATAGATTTTGGTGTTTAATGTAGGTGTATGTTATCTATGTAGTTTGGCCTCTGCAAATTGGGTTTGTCATCACCACAATCTGTGTTTTGATTCTTTATCCCCTTTAGCTCTAGATTTCTAGCGGGAACCCATCTGAGTTATTGCGTTATCTGCCTGTTTTGGGGCTTAGAATGTTTGATTAAGCGTTTATGTTACAATCATTTGCCTCCACATGTCCCTATGGTTCTGAATTATAGTATTAGACTGTAAAAAAAAGCTCAAAAACGAGGAGTTATTGGGTTCTAGTGTGTGTTGAGGTTTTTGATTATGTTGTGAGGGGGTGCAATGATCTACACTTATCTTGACAAGTTATCATCTTGTATGGTTATAACTAGTAAAGGGATACAGTGGCGCATCCAAGATTCTGAAGTTTGGTTGCGAGTGTAAACTGATGTAGATCAACGTTAAGGCTCATTTTTAGGACTCTATTCCCAACACTGGGCCTAAATTACTTTTTCTAAATTTAGCATGTCCTATTTCTTTTGGTAATTTATTGTTGGATATAGATATAGATATAGATTCTGATTTGAACTGAAAACCAGTGTATGACTTCATGGTAGGTAATAGAATCACTATGACAGTGACACAGAAATATCATAAAGATTTTTCTTAAGCGAACGTACCATGAGAATTCACAAGAAACTAAAAGAATCTTGGAAACCACATTGAATAAGCACTAACCTTGGGATGGTACATTGATCACGTTGTGTCTAAAACATGAGTTTAATAATGCAGGTACCTAAAAAGTGGGCCTGGAAATCTCGATAAAGATGTGGAGAGGAGATTTAGCTATGCATTGAGTAGAGAAGATATCGAGAATGCCATACTTGGAGGGCCTTGACCAGACACTCATTGAGGTCACCCGTGGTTTAAGTTGAATTGATTGTGCAATTTCTGATCTATTTAGTTGTTTCTGTATCCTTAATTGTGCCTCAGGATAGGAATGAATACTTAAGCGCTGAAAATTGATTTATTTAGAAAAGCTCTTTTACATAAAGATGTAAAATATTTGTAGCCTTGTCAAGCGCTTAAAACTTGGAAACAAGAAAAGAAAATATTGCATTTGTTCCTTCTCTTGTAACCTCACCCAGAACTCTCCCATAATTGTCCAAGACTTGTATGTTGGTTTTCTCCTATCACCATCCATCAGCAATATAACATCGCCTCCTTCACTTGGTGATACAAACAGCCACCTTCAACCATGATCGTCCATCGATCTCTTTCATGACTATTTAAGGTATCAGTCTTCTTCTGTTGCAAATACGCTCTCTATTTAGTCCTATCATACTAGATAACCAGAAGACGGGCCTGCACAAAATACTTTTGGTTAAGGCCAGGTGGCGTCCCTGGCTCCACCACACGTCTTTGGCAAGGATTCATGTGTGAAGCCATAACCTCCTTTCATAGAGCTTTATCGCAATTGACTTGACAGGTAGGGCGTTCTTGCATTTGGGAGAACACGGGTTGACTTTTAAAAGTGAACACGATTATTGTCGGAAAAGACTCCGATTGGCCAAAGAGAAAAGGTGTTGACGTAGCATTTTTGGAGAGGGTGGAAGAGTTCATTAACGATTATGCCCTAATAGCAACTCATGATAAAGTTATAAAATAGGCAAATGATATTATGATATACAAATTGAACTAAAAAAACAAACCTAATGGAAACCAATAAAAGAAAGAATTACACACAACTTTGACTACAGCACCAAGTGATCTCCTTTGTCAATTATTTCACAACTTCAGATATTTAACTTATCATTTGATTTAAGTTACAACCCTTTAAATACAATATAATATATAGTTTATGTTCTTGAAATAGGTCGGAAACATGAGACGCCAATTTATGTCTTCGAAAATAAACACCACGTAATTCACAATTGTGAGAACAACTCAAGAAGTAAAGTATTTGGAAGTTTGCTTACTCACAAAGGGGTTTTGACTTTGAGTAAGGTTAAATTATGCTTTAGTCTGTAAATTTTGTAGATGTAACTTAAGGGATTATTAGTCACCATAATGACTTTAGCCCTTTTGGTGCTTTGTTGTAGGCTTGAACAAGAGACATCATTGGCGAAATCCAATTCGTCTTGCAGAACCGTGTCAATTAGCAAAAATAATCACCAACTCGGAATGATAAGTGTGTCACGCAATCGTGTAAACAACGATCATGGTCTAAAGTTATAGTACTCTAGTTTAAGAAAAGAAATACGCTTTCGTGTAAACAAATAGGTTCAATGAATGTGTTTGTATGGTAAGCAAAAGTTATCAGAGACAGAGAAATGTTAACATTCACTTGACATACAATCAATATTTATTGTATAATCCACAATTACTTGCTAAATCATTCGACTTTTAACATATAGGTACATACTTATTACTCACTAAATCATAGATACTTCAAAATTAAGTCGGGCTCTAATAAATCGTAAAAAGAATACACACAAAACACAACACCAAATCCTGCTGGGCGAGATAAGATGTAGAACATGTGGTATGGAGCAAACATACCCTGCAGCATGCAGATGTAGAGCCCCCACACCACAGTCCATCCACCTTGCAGCCTATGACCTCTCTCTCTCTCTCTTTCTCTTTTATTGTAAAAATGGGGGAAGGATAGAGTCAGAGAAAGATGCTTATTCCATCCATTGAAAGATGGAATAAAGATGGAAAATGATGCGACACTAATAAAACAAAAAAGATAAGAGGCGAGAATGATAATCATACCCATTACCGTACCTTTTCTTATGTACAGTTGGAGAGTAAAATATGATTGCTAAACAATACAAGTAATTCAAGACTCTTTCCTCCATGAACAATGCAGTTTAGGGATGATCTTTCTTGGGTGTGGGTCCCAACTCCCATGATCTTACATCTCCTTTGGATCCAGGATCTATGCATATCATCAACAGGTTAAATTCAAAACGCAGATTTATAAACTAAATATTCACACTGATAGAGAATTCTGTCAAGCCAAAAGACATTGTTTATCACTACTAATTTACCACTACATTATATATACATAGAAAACAACGAACTAGGAAGGTATGAGATTCACTCATTCACATATCTCGGCATGATAGTGCAAAAGCAGCTGGAACTTGTCATTTTGGCAGGAAATAAGGATCTTCTTTGTTCTGGTAAATCTTAAATAACTGCTTAGAGTATTTAGTTGCAAGTCTTCTGCATGTCTTGATCCCCTTTGAATCATAGTGTTCCAATTCCTCCACTGTTTTGTTAAGATCACCGCCAGAGTCTCCATCTGTTAGAAATTCAGCCAGCTTACTACCCCTGCAAGAACATGCATATCTGTTTTAACAACATTTTCTAAAATAATATAAATGGAAACCATAATTCACCCGCTTTGACTTTCATGTACTAACAGAATCGCTAATTCTTGAAGCATCAGAATCCTACAAAATCAGGCCTTGTTGCAATATGTGGAATAATATATAAATTAAAAAAAGCTCACTTTAATGCATCAGTCTGGCTAAACCCGCGCCCATTATGGTGTATTGCTTCTTTATATGTTTTTTCATCTTTAGTTTGTTGCCGATAAAGAGCACAAACAGCCCTCATACACAACTCGGGATCTTTGCCAAAATCAGCTAACATGTCCCCTTCTAGATCCCACTTCCGATTTGAAATCTTTTTTCTTCCAATCTTGTCTAAAGTTGCTTTGTATTCATCTAAGACATCTTCGGATTCGCCACAACTATCAACACTTCTAGAAGCAGATTCAGAAGCACTTTCAGAACTGTCAACAATAAATTCATCCAAACTATCACCTTCACTTTCCAACCCCTCCTCATCACAATTGATGTCCTCCTCATCCTCACTTGAACTATTTCCATGAAGACAAATTGTTTCATTCAAATCAAAACCGGTCTTATTTTGTCTGCTTCTGGATTCTGATTTTCTTAGCCTCGTTAGGCGGCCCTTACTTGCTTCTTCTTTAACTTCAACCTCAGAAGCTGTTATCAATCTAGAACTATTTTGTGTCATGAACGAGCAAATTAGCACATTGTCATCATCACTGGTTTCATCATCACTGGTAATAACATTGGCAGCCCTTTTTCTCTTAGCACTTCTGGTCCTCAAAGATTGAACCTTGAAGTCGTCCGTATGCTCTTCAACAAGATGTTCTAGATTAGTCTTCTCGAGATTATCATTGGAAGAACAACGAGTTCTAGCCAAAGCATCACATTTGGTTGGATCAGAAAACTTTTCAACTTTTGGGATCTCCTTATAACATACATCTTCATCACTAATGTCGATAATGCCATGCAAAGGGGATCGAGCAACACCTGGAGTAGATGGCATCATATTCTTATTGAGGCATTCATATTCCTCAAATGGTAACCGCTTTCTAACTTTGCTACAAGATTCCTCTTTAGTTCCCCTTGAGACCATATTAATATCATTTGTAACTTTCTCATTCATGGCCTTTATGTTTGATTCCAATTCAGACACTCGTGACTCCAATTCTTTAACCTTCTTCTTCCAGGAACAAATCTCGGTTTCAGCCTTTTGTTTCTCACATTCCAGAACCTGGATTTCAATCATCAATTGAAGGAGCTTATCTTCCTCAAATTCTTTATCCACCAAATCAACACTTATCTCTTTGACATTCTCTTCATTGTTCACAACCTTCTGAATGCTTGTGATCTTCTCCTCGAGTTCTCGGTTCTTCTTCTTAAAATTTTTAAGCTCAATTTCCAACATTAATCTTGCTGTTTCATCAAATTTTCTTTTCTCTTCCAATTCAAGGCATCTCCTTTTGTAATTCTCAAACTCCATAGCAAAATCTGTTCCAAGAGCCATCTTTTTCACCAATCCAAAGTTCAAAATTCAAATTCCCTACATTCCAACAAACCCTAGGTTCAAACGTTCATAAATAACATAATAATCACATATGACAACAAAGAATCAGTAAACTAATAACCCAATTTGGGTGATTGAATAAAAAACGAAAGTAACCCTAATAAAAAAACAAGATTTCGAGTTCATAAGACTTAGAAATCGAAGTGAAGTACAGAATTAAGGTGGGAATTCGGGAAACGGTTCCTAAAACGAGTAATTAACAGAAGAAATAAGTGGACTTACGAAGAAACTGAAGATTGCATCGGTGGTTGTTCGGAGATGATTAAATCAAGTGTTTACGTTCCGAAAATAAACAGGGGGTGGTTTTTGTAACAAAACCCAGGAGGAGTGCAGGGCAAACTTCATCCTTTAATAATTTTACCGATTTAATTATTAATGTATTAAATTTTTATTAGATACATACGTTACGTTTTTATTACGAGAATCGCGAGAACAATCTTAACTGTTTATTTTGGATAATGAAATTCATGAATGAAGAGCGTGGGGGATTGAGTGTGGCGGGATGCATGTAAGAAATTTATGGGTGGGCAATCCAATTGAAGGAGGGGGAATATGACGGCTAAGATTGGTTCTCGCAATAAAAACGGTTCTCAAATGAACTTTTCACTATATATATAGGGGAAGGTTCATTTGAGAACCGTTTTTATTACGAGAACCGCGAGAATCAATCTTAGCCGTTTCATCTAAGTTGGAAAGAAATGAAAAGAAGTTGGAAAGAAAAAAAAATAAGTTTGTGTTCCCGAGTAGGTGAGAAAGAAAAGAAAAAAGAGTTATTTTACAATAATACCCTTATTTTTTAAAATTAATTATTGTGTTTGAGTATAATTTCGTCACTTACGAAAAGTTATAAAAATTTTCATTTTCATTTAGGTGCTGCAAACAACACGTATTATTTCCTTATATTCCAATACCAATTTAGTTATGTATTTAGAGAGAAGAACTTATCACTTATGTACTTAAATATTTAAAAAAATATATAAACTTCATTTTCGATAATTATTAGTGATGTCTTGAAAATATTCGGTGAAAAATATGGTTTTCGAATTATGTTTCGAATAATTGGATGCTCCAATCTTTCAAAGGTTTTTATTTACTTAAATTTGAAACAAAGCCTTTAGTCTAAGGGTATAAGATGTTTAAGATGATCTCTAATGTCTCCTGTTCAAGTCAGGTTCAAATTTCATAGCAAACATATTTCATTAAATATTTTGTTACATCATTCTTTCATTAGATTTTGAATCCCATTATTTACTAGTTCATAAGTTAAATCAGTTCGAATTTTATTACAACTAAATTTTAACTGTTTAGCTGGATTTATTGATATATTTTTAAACTTTGCCAATTTTAAATGCCATACCCACAAATTATCACATAAACCATGAATATATGAATAAAAAAATCCCCAATCAAAATTATATTATTTTATTCTATCTACTAAGTAAAGATAGATAAGGTTGTGTTGTCATGTAATTATGAGTTTTTAATTAATAATAAAAAAGATGATTCGATTGGTAACCCCTTATATATCTAAATAGCCCATTGATATGACATTTGTGAAGGAAAAAGCTGCATTGAAAATTGTATGATTCTATTGGTATCCCCTTATACAATTTCCAATGTAGTTTTTCCCCTCACAAATATCACATCAAGGGGCTATTTAGATATATATGGGGGATACCAATATAATCACCGGTAAAATTAATAGATGCTAATTAAGGTTAATTGATTGGTTTTATGTCACCTGAACAAATACTTATGTGACACTAAATTATAGGGTTATGTCTAAAATATTCATCATGGCATTCAATAATTAGGATATTTGAGCTACCAAATTGTTATAAAATGGTCCATAGGGTAGAGATCAAGTAAAAAAGATTTTATGGTAAAAAGGGTAAGAGGCAATAAAAAAAATCTTTTTTATTGATTAAAACTAGTTCTTTATCAATTTATTTTTTATGAATCCAACATATTCATCACTTTTTACAGAGCAAAAGAGATTTTCAAATGTAGATTTTGA